>NIVC01001705.1:0-110000 GCA_002269645.1 Macrostomum lignano | reverse complement strand
TCCCCTGTTCAAGGGCGTCGGCTGGGGCATGATAATCATCAGCGGCTTGGTCTGCATCTACTACAATATCATTCTCACCTGGGTGATTTATTACCTGGTGCTGAGTTTCGCCGCCAGAGTTCCCTGGGACTCGTGTGACAACGATTTCAACACCTGCAATTGCACCGAGACTCGAATTGAGGAACACTTGAGAAACTTGACGGAACAATTGATGCCAAATTTCACTTGGCCAGCAAATCCGAGGTGCAATTCGAGCACACCGTTGCATGTTAATTACAGTCAGACTTCGTCCAACGAATTCTGGAGGTGAGAAGTCAGGGGTTTCGGCCATAGACATGCAACTAAGATGGATGCCAACCATAGGCATAATAAATATGAGTTTTTTACCACTACTACTGTAACCGATTTTCATATTGACATCTCACTAATGATATTCCATCTCTTCTACAGGTACAGCGTTCTGAAGCAATCCGATGGCATCGACAATTTGGGCAGCATCCACTGGGGCCTCCTGCTGTCCCTGATCGGAGCCTGGCTTCTCATCTTCGCCTGCCTGTGCAAGGGTGAGTTCGTCCTCCGTGTGCTTCTGTGCCTGACTCCCGCTTCTGGTGTTGGCAAATCTCTTGATGGGGAGTTTATCCTCATCCTATCCCATTTATCCCATCTATGCCATGTATCCCCATCCTATCCCATTTATCCCCATTTTATCCCATCTATGCCATGTATCCCCACCCTATCCCATCTATGCCATGTATCCCCATCCTATCCCATCTATGCCATGTATCCCCACCCTATCCCATCTATGCCATGTATCCCCACCCTATCCCATCTATGCCATGTATCCCCATCCTATCCCATTTATCCCTATCCTATCCCATTTATCCCTATCCTATCCCATTTATCCCTATCCTATCCCATTTATCCCTATTCTATCTTATTTATACCTATTCTATCTTATTTATACCTATTCTGTCTCATTATTAATCATTATCTCATTTAATTTATGCCATTTATTGTCAATTAAAAATCGTAAGACGCTTGCAAAATTTTACAGCCTTTCAGAATGGAATTTTTGGGTTATCTGTGATTTTTTCCACGAATAGGAGTTGATGGAAAATTTAGAAATCTTTCAACTTTAAGCTGACAGGCAAAGTTTTAACAAATCGTGAACTATATTCGGGCAAATTAGTTTGAACTCCGGAAGTTGGCCAATAATTCTTTAGCCCGAAATTCGGTTCAATCTGATAAGTTGACTGCAATTCCTGGGGTGAAAATTATAAGTCTCAGTCAGTGATCTTCAACGGTCGCATTTTTGTTTGAAGTTTTAAAAGTTTAAAATAGCCTGGTAGCTGATGCGCGAAAGTTTAACAACTCAACAATAGATGTTAATGCCTGGTCATCCATGGTTGAAAATTTATCAATGTGATGTGTTTTCGATAGAATTGGGATAAATCGGAATGGGGATAAATGAGGTATCATAGGATAAATGTGATAGAATTGAGATAAATGGGATCAAATGGGGATAAATAAGGTAGGATGGGATAGATTGGATATGATAATAGGGATAAATGGGATAGAATGGGGATTAGTGGGATAGGATGGGGATAAATGGGATAAGATGGGGATAAGTGGGATAGGATGGGGATAAATGGGATAAGATGGGGATAAATGGGATAGGATGGGGATAATTGGGATAAGATGGGGATAAATGGGATAGGATGGGGATAATTGGGATAAGATGGGGATAAATGGGATAGGATGGGGATAAATGGGATAAGATGGGGATAAATGGGATAGGATGGGGATAATTGGGATAAGATGGGGATAAATGGGATAGGATGGGGATAATTGGGATAAGATGGGGATAAATGGGATAGGATGGGGATAATTGGGATAAGATGGGGATAAATGGGATAGGATGGGGATAAATGGGATAGGATGGGGATAATTGGGATAAGATGGGGATAAATGGGATAGGATGGGGATAATTGGGATAAGATGGGGATAAATGGGATAGGATGGGGATAATTGGGATAGAATAGAATGGGATAAGTGGGATAAGATAGGTATAATTTGGGAATGATGGGGATAAGAGGGGTATCACTGGGATAAATACGATAACTTTGGGATAATTGGGATAAAGTAGTAACAAATAGGATAAATGCAGAAATCGGGGATAAAATTCGAACTGCTTTAATCGCTTATCCGCAGGTGTCAAGTCAGTCGGCAAGGTGGTGTACGTCACGGCCACATCTCCCTACCTGTTCCTGGCTATCCTGATGGTCCGCAACTGCATGCTACCTGGAAGCTGGGAAGGCATCCGATTCTACATCACCCCGGTTTGGAGTAAGCTAGCAAATCTGGAGATCTGGCATGAAGCCGCTCTGCAGGTGTTTTTCGCACTGGGCCCAGCCTGGGGCGGCCTCATCACTATGTCCAGCTTCAACAAGTTTAAGAACAACTGCTACCGAGATGCCATAGTCGTTCCTATCGTGAACTGCCTGACCTCAATCTTTGGCGGCTTTGTCATCTTTGCCGTTGTGGGCTTTATGGCGCACAAGACTGGCAAAGAAGTGAGTGATGTGGTCGACAAAGGTGCGTTCCATCTGTTGTTGCATTCTGTCTGTTGCTTAGCTTACATGAGTTTTAGTAAGCAAAATTCAAGACGGTTGACAGAGGAAAGTAGACAATGCGAAAAGTAGACAGTGGAAAGTAGACAATGCGAAGAGTAGATAGTGGAAAGTAGACAATGCGAAGAGTAGACAGTGGAAAGTAGACAAGAAAGTAGACAACGGAAAGTATACAGAAGAAAGTAGAAGAGGGAAAAGTAGACATAAGAAAGTAAACAGAGAGAAAAGTAGACAGTGGAAAGTAGACAGTGGAAAGTAGACAGTGGAAAGTAGACAGAGTGGATCCCGTGCCCATCCCGCAGGCCCCGGCTTGGTATTCGTGGCCTACCCCGAGGCCATCGCCCAAATGCCAGTCGCCCCGCTCTGGGCCATCCTGTTCTTCCTGATGCTGATCACCATCGGGCTGGACTCGCAGTTCGGCATGTTCGAGACAATGACGTCCTCGTTTGTGGACGAGTTTCCTCGCTACCTGCGCAAATACAAGACTCCGTTTGTGGGCCTGATGTGCATGGTGGAGTTCCTTCTGGGCCTGCCGCTCATCACCCAGGGCGGAATTTATATCTTCACCATATTCGACTGGTTTATCGGTGAGTTGTCGCCTCATATCTATAAATTCTCATACCAGATTCTCTGATCCCGAGTCCCAGATTCTCTGATCCCGAGTCCCAGATTCTCTGATCCCGAGTCCCGGATTCTCTGATCCCGAGTCCCAGATTCTCTGATCCCGAGTCCCGGATTCTCTGATCCCGAGTCCCAGATTCTCTGATCCCGAGTCCCGGATTCTCTGATCCCGAGTCCCAGATTCTCTGATCCCGAATCCCGGATTCTCTGATCCCGAGTCCCAGATTCTCTGATCCCGATTCCCAGATTTTCTGATCCCGAGTCCCTGATTCTCTGATCCCGAGTCCCAGATTCTCTGATCCCGAGTCCCAGATTCTCTGATCCCGAGTCCCAGATTCTCTGATCCCGAGTCCCAGATTCTCTGATCCCGAGTCCCAGATTCTCTGATTGATCCCGAGTCCCAGATTCTCTGATCCCGAGTCCCAGATTCTCTGATTGATCCCGAATCCCAGATTCTCTGATTGATCCCGAATCCCAGATTCTCTGATTGATCCCGAATCCCAGATTCTCTGATTGATCCCGAATCCCAGATTCTCTGATTGATCCCGAATCCCAGATTCTCTGATTGATCCCGAATCCCAGATTCTCTGATTGATCCCGAATCCCAGATTCTCTGATTGATCCCGAATCCCAGATTCTCTGATTGATCCCGAATCCCAGATTCTCTGATTGATCCCGAATCCCAGATTCTCTGATTGATCCCGAATCCCAGATTCTCTGATTGATCCCGAATCCCAGATTCTCTGATTGATCCCGAATCCCAGATTCTCTGATTGATCCCGAATCCCAGATTCTCTGATTGATCCCGAATCCCAGATTCTCTGATTGATCCCGAATCCCAGATTCTCTGATTGATCCCGAATCCCAGATTCTCTGATTGATCCCGAATCCCAGATTCTCTGATTGATCCCGAATCCCAGATTCTCTGATTGATCCCGAATCCCAGATTCTCTGATTGATCCCGAATCCCAGATTCTCTGATTGATCCCGAATCCCAGATTCTCTGATTGATCCCGAATCCCAGATTCTCTGATTGATCCCGAATCCCAGATTCTCTGATTGATCCCGAATCCCAGATTCTCTGATTGATCCCGAATCCCAGATTCTCTGATTGATCCCGAATCCCAGATTCTCTGATTGATCCCGAATCCCAGATTCTCTGATTGATCCCGAGTCCCAGATTCTCTTATCCCGAATCCCAGATTCTCTGATTGATCCCGAATCCCAGATTCTCTGATCCCGAATCCCAGATTCTCTGATCCCGAGTCCCAGATTCTCTTATCCCGAATCCCAGATTCTCTGATCCCGAGTCCCAGATTCTCTGATCCCGAGTCCCAGATTCTCTGATCCCGAATCCCAGATTTTCTGATCCCGAATCCCAGATTCTCTGATCCCGAGTCCCAGATTCTCTGATCCCGAATCCCAGAATCTCTGATCCAAAATCCCAAAATCTCTGATTCCAAATCCCAGACACTCTGATCCTGAGTCCTCCAGATTCTCTTGTGCACTACTATCAGTAGAAACATTCGAATTCCGCAGGCACTTTCGCCTTGTGCATAATTGCCCTATTCGAGCTAATTGTGATCTGCTACGTGTACGGCATTCACCGGTTCCGGGCCGATATCGAGCTGATGCTGGGCTACAAGCCCGGCCATTACTGGACCGTGATGTGGTGCGGCGTCACCCCTCTGGCCCTTGTGCTCATCCTGATCTCAATTGCCGCTAACTTCACTAATCCGGTGCTGGAGAACTACAAATTCCCCCCGGGTTCCATCGCCTTCGGCTGGCTGATCGGGTCAATCAGCATCATAATTATTCCTGTGGTGGCCGTGTACCGGATTTACAAGGTGAGGCTGCAGCTGTGAATAGAACTTTGCAAGATTGTGAATGGGATTCTGTGAGATTGTGGATGGGATTCTGTGGGATTGTGAATGGGATTCTGTGAGATGGTGAATGGGATTCTGTGAGATGGTGAATGGGATTCTGTG
The DNA here is from genome assembly GCA_002269645.1 of Macrostomum lignano. Classification (NCBI taxonomy): domain Eukaryota; kingdom Metazoa; phylum Platyhelminthes; family Macrostomidae; genus Macrostomum; species Macrostomum lignano. The sequence goes on along the minus strand of NIVC01001705.1, from coordinate 104,761 downwards.
AGTCTGTGAATAGGATTCTGTGAGATTGTGAATGGGATTCTGTGGGTCTGTAAATAGAATTCTGTGAGATTGTTAATGGGATTCTGTGAGATGGTGAATGGGATTCTGTGAGATTGTAAATGGGATTCTGTGAGATTGTGAATGGGATTCTGTGAGATTGTGAATGGGATTCTGTGAGATTGTGAATGGGATTCTGTGAGACTATGAATGGGATTCTGTGAGATTGTGAATGGCATTCTGTGAGATTGTGAATGGCATTCTGTGAGGTTGTGAATGGCATTCTGAGATTGTGAATGGGATTCTGTGAGATTGTGAATGCGATTCTGTGAGATTGTGAATGCGATTCTGTGAGATTGTAAATGCGATTCTGTGAGATTGTGAATGCGATTCTGTGAGATGGTGAATGCGATTCTGTGGGATTGTGAATGGGATTCTGTGAGACTGTGAATGGGATTCTGTGAGATTGTGAATGGCATTCTGTGAGATTGTGAATGGCATTCTGTGAGATTGTGAATGGCATTCTGTGAGATTGTGAATGGGATTCTGTGGGTTGTGAATAAGATTCAAGGGCTGTGAATGGGATTCTGGGGTATTGTGAATAAGGTATTCGTGAACGGGATTCGGTATTGGATCGTGAAAAGATCGTGAAAGGTTCAGTCAGGAATCAGGATTGTGAACAAGGTTTCGTTAGATTTTAGGTAGGATTTTGGGGCAAAAAATAAGCTAGAAATCCTATGTTAAATTCGCAATAAATAATACCCACTCATGCTGTCTCCATGACAACCAGGTTGGCAAGGGAAGTCTACTGGAGCGAATCCGCTACCTGCTGCGGCCCAGCACAGACTGGGGCCCTCCCAAGGACACCCTGTACAACATGCGCATGGGCAAGCTGGACAACATCGTCACATCTCAAACCCAGCCCATGCTGCCAATCTATCCCGGAAGTTGTAGCGTCCCTGAAGGCTCCGCCACCCCCGGCACCTCCGACGTAATCATTAAAGACCCAATTGTAGACTGATTTAGTCTTGGGCTGCGATTGCTAATATACTGAGCATAGTAGTCAGTGTTGCGCATAAAACTCATAGCTATCTGTTGTTTTTTCTGTTTTACCTTACTATTAATTTATATTTTGCTTACCAGTTTGTCCTGTAAATCTGTCCCGCATCTGTGCTAATCTGATTTAAGTTTTTTCCTGGATTGTCCTTTAAAATCTTGTAGTTTGGTTTCTTAGCCCGATTCTCTAAAAGTAATATCGATGTCTTACTAGAAATTGATTGAATAATTTACTCTGAATAATTAAATTCTAATCTATTGTACCAGTCCCATTAACACCAAGCAAATTATTTTGCACTTAAATTTGGTTTCCCAATACTAAAATAATTATTTTATTAGATAGTAATATTCACTTGGACACCATTGTCCATTGTCCCTGAATATTGAAAAAAAGCATAAGAAATATTTATTTCATGCTTTAATATAAAACTTTAATATATAAATATTAACATTTTGCATATTAAAAAATGAACTCAAATAATAATAGTATAACTTTTCCCTTAAAAAACTTTCTGTTCTGCTTGTTGAAACTTTCAATTTTATCTTCAGTACGATCGAATGTTCTTAGTTCTAAAGAAAAGCAAAAAGCTTCATACATGAGTTCTATTTTTAGTAATCAATTGCTTTTAATGCTTGCCTTTTTGTTTTAATGTGTTTTTCGTCAGCTTTTAAATGCATTACGGGCTCTGACTTTGCTTTATCAATCAGTTAGGAAATTTTGATTCCAATATTTTTGTTGCTTAATATTGACTGCAAAATATTCTGCTTTAATTTCTGTCTTTTTGCTACGAGTATGACTATTTTCCAGACACTAACTCGTAAAGCAGGCCTAGTACTACAATTGTTGTCCTTGCGAATCGAAAAACAACTAACTAATTCCAAAAAAAACTGAATAAAATATTTCTATGCTACTTTCTCACCACGCGGACACCTCACACCCAGTACTAAACAGCTCAGCGCTCTATGCAATATTAATCATTTTGACTAAAAAAACTGATTTACTACGTCTAACACACTTTGCAGTGGTCAACAAACACTCTGCTTTCAGTTTTGACTTATTTTATCAACCTGTTACAGGTATCTCAGTAGCTCTGTAATGTCTGAGTAGCTCTGTGATGTCTGAGTACCTCTGTAATGTCTGAGTAGCTCTGTTGACTTGTGTCTGAGTAGCTTTGTGATGCCTGGGTAGCTCTGTAATGTCTGAGTAGCTCTGTGATGCCTGGGTAGCTCTGTAATGTCTGAGTAGCTTTGTGATGCCTGGGTAGCTCTGTAATGTCTGAGTAGCTTTGTGATGCCTGGGTAGCTCTGTAATGTCTGAGTAGCTTTGTGATGCCTGGGTAGCTCTGTAATGTCTGAGTAGCTCTGTGATGCCTGGGTAGCTCTGTAATGTCTGAGTAGCTTTGTGATGTCTAGTACAGATCCATCAAAGACGGCTACGCCGGTTTTTGGGGTATGTATCATAATCAAAGGCCGAGTCGTTGCCAAGCATGCCCAGCACACTGGCAGATTCTCAAACGATCTTCCAGAATGAAGTCTTTGCTATCAGCTCCTGCGCCGCAGCGCTGGATGCCACGGGTACGAGATGAGAGGCAATCGTCATCCACTCTGACAGCCAAGCGTGCCTTACAGGTCCTTTGCCACCCGTGGCTCTCCCGCCTCCGCGAGATCCGTCGCTACCAGAAGAGCACCGAGCTGATCCACAAGATGCCCTTCCAGCGCCTGGTCCGCGAGATCGCCCAGGACTTCAAGACCCACATGCGCTTCCAGAGCAGCGCCGTCCACACCCACTACGAGCTCCCGGACAGTCGCTGACTGCACCCGGCAGATCACCCTCCTAGCCAGTAGCAATACTGTCGGGCTGAAGTGGATCCCAGGGCGCACGCAGGCTTTCCGGGGAACGAGTTGGCAGACACTAATCAAGAGGGGCGGCTCTGGCTCCTTCCTATATAGGCCCTGAGCCACTTGTCCCCATTCCTTCTACACGGTCAATTACTGGGCTGATTCCCTTCATAGGGACAGATGGGCGGGCACCCAGAACTGCCGCGGTTCCGTGTCCAGCTCTTGCAGTTTCAGGAACATCCTTCTCAACCAAAATCGGAAGGATATTCGCGCGCCCTTGTCATGACCCTTACATGTACCGGTCAAGGCTACCTCTCCAGGCACTTCTCAAAGGCGACCTTGAGAATTAACTTTGCCCTTTTTGCGAATACGACAACGAATATGCTCAGCACTTTGTCTGTCATTGCCCTTTCTTCCGAAGACCACTGTATACGGAACAGGCGGACCACCCTGACCGGCCCCACGCCTCTGCCTGTCTGCGGGCCTTCAGGGGCTAGCGGGATGGGCGACCCTTGCCTTCCCGCTGTGTCTACGGACCACCCTGCAGCTAAGTCAAGTTAGTTCATATATGTAACTGCATGTCACTAATAAATTTTCTTTGTCCTTGTGAAATTAACTTTGGATACAAGCAAAATTTTCTGTGGATCACTTTCGACTGACAAACGGATGCGACACGTGGTAAATGTTGAAGCTTTATTTTAAATAAATTCTTTTCTCACGTAGAATGCTGGTAGAGTCGCTCGCTTGGCGAGAAGAATAAATAGAAAGCTTAATATCAACATTTGAATATGATTGCAATTTCTAACAACTTCAACGCGTTTCGCACGCCATGGTGCATCGTCAGGATTTTATTAGAACGATTTGAGAAATTGAGATTGAAAGCGATTGATTAAATATTGGTTTTTGCAACGTACACAGGTAAGGAGGGTAAGATTGAAAACAATTGATTACAACTTGGCTTTAACAACATACATAGGTATAGTACCTGGTAGGTAGGAGAGAGAATTATAGATTGAGATTGAAAGTTAAACCAAATGTACACAATGCTTGTCCAGTGGTCAAAAGGCAGAATCAGGGGCGGTAGCTAGCTTAGGTAATTGAACGTCAAGCTAAGTGTACACAGCGTGCACAACTGTGTCACTCACTGTTCAGAAAACGCGGAGAACGTGACCTGCACCACTATGTTGTAATTGGGTGTTGACCCCAAATCTCACCGCCCCTGATTCTGCCTTTTGACCACTGGACAAGCATTGTGTACATTTGGTTTAACTTTCAATCTCAATCTATAATTCTCTCTCCTACCTACCAGGTACTATACCTATGTATGTTGTTAAAGCCAAGTTGTAATCAATTGTTTTCAATCTTACCCTCCTTACCTGTGTACGTTGCAAAAACCAATATTTAATCAATCGCTTTCAATCTCAATTTCTCAAATCGTTCTAATAAAATCCTGACGATGCACCATGGCGTGCGAAACGCGTTGAAGTTGTTAGAAATTGCAATCATATTCAAATGTTGATATTAAGCTTTCTTTTCTCACGCGTCTCATCGAGAATAGAAAATTAAACGTCTGGCGCTGACTGGAGAAATCGAAATAAATTTACAATTCGGGGCCCAACAGGGAAGAAAACAAAAACTTTAACGATGGAGCAAAAATTTATAACTAAGAGGAATTAAAAATATTTTTATTAGTCAATCGTTTCTGTCCATCATGTATGATTAGTTTAAGCATGTCTTCTGAATATAGGGGGTCGTAAATAAAGTTAGTTATTTGTTTTATTTCTTGTATTAATGATTCTAAGTTGGAATAACGTGAAGAAATATTCAATAAAAAATTCTGCAGTGGGTGACAGCGAAAATCTATGCAAAACATCTTGTTTTGGTGAGTGAGCGTTTTCTTTTGAAAATCTGACACATGGATTAATGTTAATAATGTAAACAAAAATATGCTCTTTGCATAACTGTCTGAAAATTAATTTTAGAATAATCACAGTAATTGGTACTTTGACTTATAGCGACAGAAGGAAACTGGAACTTAAAAACTTTTTTATATTTCATCAGCAAAAAATCCAACATGAGTAAGATATTGATTAATTTAGAAGAAAATACTATTGATAGAGGAATAACAGCTGTTTTGTTACATATAAATCGATAACATTCTCACCCAGTTAAACGACGACTACAAAGTTATCTAGCCGGGGTTAGGAAAGGGAGTTATAGTTGACTGACCGGCAAGCCAATAAAATCGATAACATTCTCACCCAGTTAAACGACGACTACAAAGTTATCTAGCAGGGGTTAGGAATGGTAGTTGGAGTTGACTGACCGGCAAGGCAATAAAATCGATAACCTTCTCACCCAGTTAAACGACGACTACAAAGTTATCTAGCAGGGGTTAGGAATGGTAGTTGGAGTTGACTGACCGGCAAGGCAATAAAATCGATAACATTCTCACCCAGTTAAACGACGACTAGAAAGTTATCTAGCCGGGGTTAGGAAAGGGAGTTATAGTTGACTGACCGGCAAGCCAATAAAATCGATAACATTCTCACCCAGTTAAACGACGACTACAAAGTTATCTAGCCGGGGTTAGGAAAGGGAGTTATAGTTGACTGACCGGCAAGCCAATAAAATCGATAACATTCTCACCCAGTTAAACGACGACTACAAAGTTATCTAGCAGGGGTTAGGAATGGTAGTTGGAGTTGACTGACCGGCAAGGCAATAAAATCGATAACCTTCTCACCCAGTTAAACGACGACTACAAAGTTATCTAGCAGGGGTTAGGAATGGTAGTTGGAGTTGACTGACCGGCAAGGCAATAAAATCGATAACCTTCTCACCCAGTTAAACGACGACTACAAAGTTATCTAGCAGGGGTTAGGAATGGTAGTTGGAGTTGACTGACCGGCAAGGCAATAAAATCGATAACCTTCTCACCCAGTTAAACGACGACTACAAAGTTATCTAGCAGGGGTTAGGAATGGTAGTTGGAGTTGACTGACCGGCAAGGCAATAAAATCGATAACCTTCTCACCCAGTTAAACGACGACTACAAAGTTATCTAGCAGGGGTTAGGAATGGTAGTTGGAGTTGACTGACCGGCAAGGCAATAAAATCGATAACCTTCTCACCCAGTTAAACGACGACTACAAAGTTATCTAGCAGGGGTTAGGAATGGTAGTTGGAGTTGACTGACCGGCAAGGCAATAAAATCGATAACCTTCTCACCCAGTTAAACGACGACTACAAAGTTATCTAGCTGGGGTTGGGAATGGTAGTTGGAGTTGACTGAAAGTTGGACTGCTTGAACCTTGAATAAAGATTGTGTAACATATCTCAGAGAGGTCCATTTGTTCTGTGCCCTTTTTTGAGACCCCTACGGTTGCGCATGAATTTGAAAAACAAATAGTCACAAAAGTTCCAAAATTTAGCTAACTGCTTAAGTACATGTACATAAGCATCACACAAAGGCATTGCGAAATGATGCTATAATATTAAAAATAACACATTATTTAAAGAGAATGTGTTATGATCGCTTCATTTTGATTACCGGTCAAATTATTTGCATAGATTGATAGTGTTAAAAGTTAAGACAAAAATGATATGATATAACAAAAAATATCCTGCATTTTCACGGGCGGGGGACGGAGGTGCTCAGCGAAAGTGTTAATTCACAGTTTGAGTGCAGTGACTATAATGTTACAGTCGGCATCAGTGCGGGCATGTGCGTTGCCTCAGATGAAAGTACTGAACGATCCTCCCTTTCCAATTGTACTTGCGCAGACATGAAGGCCCCTGGATTTAACCAGTTCCGTGAGCTTCCTACGTGTACAGAATGAAAATAAGAACGCAAGGAAGATATCGAACTCAGAGAGAGGGAGATTCGGTGTCACGTTGTGCGCGACTATCTCTACGCGCGTACTAGACAAACTGCTCCTTCTCTGCCTCAGATTCCAGATCTGAGCACTCCTCAGTCTCCTTGGAGATGATGGGCAGCTCGGCATCGTATGCTGGCAGGTCTAGAATTGACGGCCTCTTCTTGGACGAGTCGTTGAACCCACCGCCGCCGCTGTGATTGCTAAGGGAACGCAGGCTGCCGGAACCGTTCGTGCCGTTTGCTGTGGCGATCGGCGGCGGCGGTGGTGGCGGCGGTGGTGGTGGCGGTGGTGGCGGCAGCGGCGGCGGAGTTGCCGCGGTGGCCTCCTCGGTTGTCTTGCTGCCGTTGTCGGCATTAGAAATCACGGTGGCCGATGTTGTTACCACAACATCAGCCGCTGCGTCAGTGGTCGTCGCTTCGGCGGTGGCGGCGGTGGTTGGCGCGGGTGGAGCAGCGGGACTCGGAGTTGGAGAGGCCGGTGGGCCACCTCCACTCGGCCGGTTTTTTTTGATGAGGCCGTTCAGCATCTTGTCGTCGACGATGGCTTTGCTGTCGTAGCTGCGCTGTTGAATGTACTTCTTGTTGCCGCCCTGACCGTAGCGGCCGCCTCCGCCCTGACTTGCTGAACTGTTGTTGAGGTCTTTAGTCATGATCTTCAGGTACTTGTTCTCCTTCATCTGGTTTTGCATGTACTTGTAGTAGGTGTTGAAGTTGTTGCCAATGATGGGAATGGCGAGGCCGGTCACGATGCAGCCTGCGGTGGTTCAGGTGTGACACGTGCTGCTTGATTAAGCCAGTAATTCAACAGTAACTGTGAATTAAATGCTATTAGTTGCTACCCGTGTCATTTATCCTCAATTGATAATCAACTTGAAGCGTTTGCTGTGCCCTGGCTCTTCTCCCTCGCCCCCGTAGGCGTAGGAACGGGGGGTACAGTGGGGCCATGGCACCCCACTTTTTAAATTGGGGGGGGGTGGCAGTAATGGTATCTGGCCCCTCCACATTTTAAATGCAAAATGTAGACTTTTTGCTTATTCTTTACTTTTATTTCTGGTTTTTGCTGCTTTGCATGAATGCATTTTGCTGCAGGACGACAAAACATAGCGCCTGCGGCGCCAAAATGAGTGCCTGCGGCGCTGAAATGAGTGCCTGCGGCGCCAAAATGAGTGCCTGCGTGCGGCGCCAAAATGAGTGCCTGCGGCGCTGAAATGAGTGCCTGCGGCGCTAAAATGAGTGCCTGCAACGCCAAAATGAGTGCCTGTGGCGCCAAAATGAGTGCCTGTGGCGCCAAAATGAGTGCCTGCGGCGCTGAAATGAGTGTCTGCGGCGCTGAAATGAGTGCCTGCGGCGCTGAAATGAGTGCCTGCAGCGCTAAAATGAGTGCCTGCAACGCCAAAATGAGTGCCTGTGGCGCAAAAATGAGTGCCTGCGGCGCTAAAATGAGTGCCTGCGGCGCTGAAATGAGTGCCTGCGGTTCCAAAATGAGTGCCTGCGGCGCCAAAATGAGTGCCTGCGGCGCTGAAATGAGTGCCTGCAGCGCTAAAATGAGTGCCTGCGGCGCCAAAATGAGTGCCGCGGCGCCAAAATGAGTGCCTGCGGCGCCAAAATGAGTGCCTGCAGCACTAAAATGAGTGCCTGCGGCGCCAAAATGAGTGCCTGCGGCGCCAAAATGAGTGCCTGTGGCGCCAAAATGAGTGCCTGTGGCGCCAAAATGAGTGCCTGCGGCGCCAAAATGAGTGCCTGCGGCGCTGAAATGAGTGCTGACAAGACAGATTCTGGAAATAATCGGTACATGATAATGTGCATTTCCCATATAAAAAAAATCTAACTCGATGGGGGGGGGGCGTACGCCCTGTGCCCCCCCCCTAACTCCACCACTGAACCTGCCCCCCCGCCACTTTTTGAACCGTTCCTACGCCTATGCTCGCCCCTCTCTCCTCTTCTCCTCTCCCTCCATTTTCGCAGACAAGCGCAGCGACTAGTCGACAGATTTAAAATGAAATATTGCTGTTTTATCAAAAAGAGATCCAATATTTATCCATCCAGTGGCTCCATAAATAACTGTCAAGCCGGCACTCGCTGGCTGACAAAAACTTGATTCGGTTGAGTTATTCAAAGTCACACTTGTGGCAGCCTGCTAAGGTTCGCACGCTCTGAAGCAGTTTAGGCAAACAAGCGCCAGCACTGAGATTAGATTCAATTGGAACTGCTCTGTGTGTGTGTGCTTTGCATGGGAAATTCAACACAGTTCTCTTAGCATATAGCGCAGCTCGTCATTTATTTATGACATCCCGCTTGCTAGGCAAGTCCCGCTATATAGTGTTGCACTCTAAATTAGCTTCTAAACATTACTACTATGGGTAGTAGATAGTAGTGTACTACGTATTTTGCAGCATAAATATTTTTTGGAAACGGAGCTACACCGCTATCATTGTGGGAGGGACAGCTACCTCAATTTAATTCGCAACTTCTGGACTGCAAACGCAGCTATGTATAAAAGTGTGTGTTTTGCCCGATCTTAAAAGTAAACTAAGCTAAAAAGTAAATAAAATGAATTTCTGAAGACCCACAAACAAGCAAAGCTGTTCCTATATCTCTTTAGTGTACTTTTAAACGCTATTTCTAAATGCATTTTCTAAACTGACTTTGTTGGATTAAGTGTCATTCTTGGCAAATAGGTGTTGTGTTCTTCTGTGATTGTAGCCTAGTGTTAGAGCGTTCGAACACACGACTGAAAGGTCACTCGGAACAATTTGTGTCCTTGAGCAAGACACTTAACTCTGCATTGCTTCAGTTCACCCAGCTGTAAAATGGGTGCCAGCATTAGCTGGGGTAATTGAGAGTGTGTGTGGCGACTCCCCCCAGTCCTTGGACTGAACAGCCGTATGCAGCCTTCAGATGCGCCGCGAAATAGCTGCGGCTGAGCTGTCGGTTGCACATCTTCCGATTAGGGCAGGTGTAATGAAAAAAGTGTTTTTTTCTGCTTTAGCTGCCCATGGGGGTACATGTCCACCCTCCCCCTTGTCTCCCCTCTGGCGAGGCCACCGAAACGCACTTTTGATTCCTTCACATAAGCAACGGCTGTCTCAAACTGCAGGAAGAATTGGTTTAATTGCGGCGTGCGACAGTATTTATAGTGTGGTTTTCGCGCGGGTTTTCGCCCTATGAGAATCTCTTCATGCTAGAGTAGGAGTCTGCGAGCAGGACAGACGGGTAGGAGATGAGGAACGCATATTGTAAGCCCCTCCAGGGCTACTCGAACGAGCTTGCTTAGGATAAGTCTGCGCATGTGTGCATAAGATAATTTAATTTTTCTCAGTCGGAGTCTCCCGCCTCAGTCGAGCAGCTAAAGCTCTTGAGAAACCGCGGCAGAGAGGGGGTCTCCCCTCTGGGAACTCGAAATTCGGTGTATTTGCTAGGAGAGCGAGATAGGGAGAGAGGGAGAGAGGGAGACGGACGGCGAATGTGGAATCTGATTTCCCAGAAAACCCGGAGGCCCAGGGGTGTGTCGTCGCGGCTGGACAAAAACGCTGGTAGAAAAAACTGCTTATTATAGAATTCCTGGTAGATGGCCGCTGCTGTTAGTATGTCAGGGCTAGATTAGATTGCGCTGGCGTTGACCTTATACGCATCGTTGGAGTAGAACGTTACAGACGGAATAACTTCAGCAAGTCAGGTGAGACCTGCGAATCGGATGCAGTGCGATGCAATATGAGCAAGAGATGGATTGCTTGCAGTTGAGTTTGAGGGTTTTTAGGGTTGGAGTAGAGTGCATTGGGGTATAGCAGGGTTCATTGGGGTAGATTAGGGTGTATCGAGTGCGAGTAATAGAGCTCCTGTTTTGGGGAACATTGGAGTGAAGTTTGTTAAATAGCAGAGTATTGAGGTCGATACGAGACTCGGATAGGAGGACACATGCAGTACAAGTGAAGTCCCTAGCAGCCTGCAGCAGCCGAATGTAAGGAATAAAGTTTAGTAAGCTGTGACAACACAAAGTAATAGAAACGAAATCTGATAGATTCGACACAGGTGAAATCCCCAGCAAAGCAGGTGCGGGGCTGATATCTGAACTGGGATGAGGCATGTGCACCTGGCTAATCTCAGAGTCGCTTAAATTCCATGTCTATTTAAGAGCTTGGGATTAGAGGATGATCGAGGGATTTGGATTTTGAGCAGGTCGAGGCTCTTCCAGCCTGTGTATCGATCTCAGTAGACGGAGTTGTTGCCCTGAAGCCGCGAGACAGGGAGGGCCCTTGGCAACAAGAGAACGGGGGTGTCGCGATCTAGAATAGAGAGCGGTTTGAAGAGAATGGATTGCGGACAATTCCTCCCAACTTCAATTGTACCTCGCAACTCGAGTGCCGAGATTAGCTGCTGTACTATTAAAATTGTCTTTTAAAATTTCTTCCTTTTCTCTTTTGCAATCTACGACTGTAGCTATTCAAAGCCTCAGCCGAACATCAGTGCAAACTCAAGCGGAACATTTTCCGACTGGCAGTTTTCCCGGCTTAGGGAATTTCCCACACCCGAAGCTGCAGTGGTCCTCGTGCAATGCCTGCCCGTCCGCTAGCGGGTCCCTCCAAGTTAATTGGCATGCGAATTTCAACCGATGGAGCGAGAGAGTCTTCGAATAGATGGCAATGCAGCAGCTCACTTATTATCGATAGATGGATCTCTATGTTGCCAAGGAGGGATTGGAGAAAGAGCGAGTCTGTATATCTGGACTCGAGGAAGATTGGCTTGGCGGCTCCAAGTGACGCTGTGCCTGCTTCAATTGCTCAAGAACAAATTAGAAGGGCGGTCCGGATCCCACCGACTGATAGGCAAAGAAAACGGTAATTCGCCGGTGTTCAAGCAGGACTCATTTAAACAAATGCTAATGTAAGCAAGATGATTTGCATTTAAACTAGGACTCAGCTTCAAAAGAATCGTTTTGTGCTGACTTTGCTCAAACATCCTTTCATGTTGTCACAGACTACGGAAGCAATATTTGAAAAAAAGTTTTTTTTAAATGATATGATATTAAGTATTAAAAGTTTTATTAAAATATAATAACCATAGTGCACTTATCTTAATTTACGCTCAGTAAATTTTTTTATCGTTTCTATCCAAATAAGATAACTACAAATAATAAAATAGTTTTAATGATGTTTCATTTAATCAAAACTTGCACCATTTAAAACCTGGTTGTATTTTAATACTAGGACCCATTATTGTCACATTTAACTATATGAATTTACTTTGAACTATCTTGGAGAATCTACTTTTTTATTGAAATTCTTAAACAAAAAGTGCTTCGAAACGTAACCTTAAAAGACAGAAGACAGAGTAGGTCCAGTTGTACTTGTCTCACCTGACACCGCAGCGATGGACCCGACAATGAACCCCGGCCCGCTCTTCGGTACGATGTCGCCATACCCGACCGTGGTCAGCGTGATGATGCTCCACCAGAAGGCGTGCGGAATGTCGCTGAATGTCTCCGTCTGCTTGTACTCGGCCATGTACACCATGGAGCTGAACAGGAACATGCCGTTCATCAGCAGGAAGCCCAGCAGCACCAGCTCCGGGATGGACTTCTTCACCGTCAGCATCAGCACCCGGAGGCCTCGGCTAATCTTGCTGATCTTGAACACCCGCAGGATGCGCAGCGCCTGCGACATTGACAGAACGTTGAGCCACCAGAGACTCACCTGGGCCGCTCCATCATCCGTCCGCTGCTGCAACACGGTGGTGTCCGGCTGGTAATAGTAAAAAAAGAACAGTGACACGTAGATCCAGTAGGAGCCCAGGATGATGATGTCCATGATGGAGATCGGGGATCGGAGGAACTTTTTCTTGTCCGGGGCAACAACCAGCTTGGTGAAGAACTCAAAGGTGAACACAGCGTTCAGGGTGATGTCGACAATCACCAGGCCTTGCAGCGGCTCGGTCTCGCAGTCCTTGCGTACTTTTGGATTTGAGGAACGCAGCTCATCGCTGCAGACACCTGTCGTGGTGTTACTCCAGAACACTTTGAAGCTGGGAGCACGGAAGGCCAGGTGTGTCTGCAGGCAGTAGCACATCACGCTGCAGATCATCAGCAGTAGCAGCAGCATCGCCCACAGCTGGAAGTGCGGAGTTTTGTTGCAGCTTTCAGATTCTGCTACTTTGATGGCTTCTCTGCCCCTTCAGTCCTTGAGAAGCTGCCTCTCTACCCCTTCAGTCCTTGAGAATCTGCCTCTCTGCCTCTTCAGTCCTTGAGAATCTGCCTCTCTTCCTCTCCAGTCCTTGAGAATCTGCCACTCTGCCTCTTCAGTCCTTGAGAAGCTGCCTCTCTACCCCTTCAGTCCTTGAGAATCTGCCTCTCTGCCTCTTCAGTCCTTGAGAATCTGCCTCTCTTCCTCTTCAGTCCTTGAGAATCTGCCTCTCTGCCTCTTCAGTCCTTGAGAATCTGCCTCTCTGCCTCCTTCAGTCCTTGAGAATCTGCCTCTCTGCCTCTTCAGTCCTTGAGAATCTGCCTCTCTGCCTCTTCAGTCCTTGAGAATCTGCCTCTCTACCCCTTCAGTCCTTAAGAATCTGCCTCTCTGCCCCTTCAGTCCTTGAGAATCTGCCTCTCTACCCCTTCAGTCCTTGAGAATCTGCCTCTCTACCCCTTCAGTCCTTGAGAATCTGCCTCTCTACCCCTTCAGTCCTTAAGAATCTGCCTCTCTGCCCCTTCAGTCCTTGAGAATCTGCCTCTCTACCCCTTCAGTCCTTGAGAATCTGCCTCTCTGCCTCTTCAGTCCTTGAGAATCTGCCTCTCTACCCTTCAGTCCTTGAGAATCTGCCTCTCTGCCTCTTCAGTCCTTGAGAATCTGCCTCTCTGCCTCTTCAGTCCTTGAGAATCTGCCTCTCTGCCTCTTCAGTCCTTGAGAATCTGCCTCTCTGCCTCTTCAGTCCTTGAGAATCTGCCTCTCTACCCCTTCAGTCCTTAAGAATCTGCCTCTCTGCCTCCTTCAGTCCTTAAGAATCTGCCTCTCTGCCTCTTCAGTCCTTGAGAATCTGCCTCTCTACCCCTTCAGTCCTTGAGAATCTGCCTCTCTACCCCTTCAGTCCTTGAGAATCTGCCTCTCTGCCTCTTCAGTCCTTGAGAATCTGCCTCTGCCCCTTCAGTCCTTAAGAATCTGCCTCTCTGCCTCTTCAGTCCTTGAGAATCTGCCTCTCTTCCTCTTCAGTCCTTGAGAATCTGCCTCTCTGCCTCTTCAGTCCTTAAGAATCTGCCTCTCTGCCTCTTCAGTCCTTGAGAATCTGCCTCTCTGCCTCTTCAGTCCTTAAGAATCTGCCTCTCTGCCTCTTCAGTCCTTGAGAATCTGCCTCTCTACCCCTTCAGTCTTTGAGAATCTGCCTCTCTGCCTCTTCAGTCCTTGAGAATCTGCCTCTCTGCCTCTTCAGTCCTTGAGAATCTGCCTCTCTACCCCTTCAGTCCTTAAGAATCTGCCTCTCTACCCCTTCAGTCCTTGAGAATCTGCCTCTCTACCCCTTCAGTCCTTGAGAATCTGCCTCTCTGCCTCTTCAGTCCTTGAGAATCTGCCTCTCTGCCTCTTCAGTCCTTGAGAATCTGCCTATCTGCCTCTTCAGTCCTTGAGAATCTGCCTCTCTGCCCCTTCAGTCCTTGAGAATCTGCCTCTCTACCCCTTCACCCTTGAGAATCTGCCTCTCTACCCCTTCAGTCCTTGAGAATCTGCCTCTTTGCCTCTTCAGTCCTTGAGAATCTGCCTCTCTACCCCTTCAGTCCTTGAGAATCTGCCTCTCTACCCCTTCAGTCCTTGAGAATCTGCCTCTCTACCCCTTCAGTCCTTGAGAATCTGCCTCTCTGCCTCTTCAGTCCTTGAGAATCTGCCTCTCTACCCCTTCAGTCCTTAAGAATCTGCCTCTCTGCCCCTTCAGTCCTTGAGAATCTGCCTCTCTACCCCTTCACCCTTGAGAATCTGCCTCTCTACCCCTTCAGTTCTTGAGAATCTGCCTCTCTGCCTCCTTCAGTCCTTGAGAATCTGCCTCTCTACCCCTTCAGTCCTTAAGAATCTGCCCCTCTGCCCCTTCAGTCCTTGAGAATCTGCCTCTCTACCCCTTCACCCTTGAGAATCTGCCTCTCTACCCCTTCAGTCCTTGAGAATCTGCCTCTCTGCCTCCTTCAGTCCTTGAGAATCTGCCTCTCTGCCCCTTCAGTCTTTGAGAATCTGCCTCTCTGCCTCTTCAGTCCTTGAGAATCTGCCTCTCTGCCCCTCAGTCCTCGAGAATCTGCCTCTCTGCCTCTTCAGTCCATGTTGTAGGGGGTTGTAGCCGTGGTCAGAGCGTCGGACTCACGACTTGATGGTCGGGGGTTCGATTTTAGACTCACTCGGAACAATTTGTGTCCTTGAGCAAGACACTTAACTCTGCATTGCTTCAGTTCACCCA
Organism: Macrostomum lignano; assembly: GCA_002269645.1. Taxonomy (NCBI): domain Eukaryota; kingdom Metazoa; phylum Platyhelminthes; family Macrostomidae; genus Macrostomum; species Macrostomum lignano. The sequence continues at coordinate 89,574 of NIVC01001705.1, read as the reverse complement.
GCTGTAAAATGGGTGCCAGCATTTGCTGGGAGGTAATTGAGGGTGTGTGGCGACCCCCCAGTTCTTGGACTGAACAGCCGTACGCAACCTTCAGATGCGCCGCGCAATAGCTGCGGCTGAACTGTCGGTTGCATATCTGCCCACTAGGGCATGTGTAATAAATTATTATTATTATTAGTCCTTGAAAATCTGTCTCGTCTCTCAATCAGTCCTTAAGAATCTTCAGTCCTTAAGATGCCTCTGCGCTCTCTCTACTCATGAATGCCCCCAATTTATCAAACTCATCAGGACAACTGAATACAATATTTGCATAATTCGAACCCAAAACCATATATTTTTGGACCGGTTTCCTCGCGGAAAATGCACGATTTTGAGAATTCAAACGACACAGATTGGCAATGAAAGGATCTCAACATCGCCGAGTGTCTGAGAGCCAATCAGGCCGAATTTGATTTTGGTCGTGTGAGCCCAGCTTCTTCGATGCAAACATTTGCGCCCCGCTTGGGAAGCCTTGGGGAATCGGACCCGACGAGGGTTACAGGGGGCTTTCTGTCTCCCCTCTCCCTCTCCCCGAGGTTGTGTTCTCTTTCAGCAGATTTCAAGCCGGCCTGGGCAAGCATGCTAAGAATTATGCCAGAAACTGAGGACGAGTTGCTTGAGCACCCGGAGGCCGCGGGGCTGAGAGGCTTCAAGCAGACATGCGGCTTTGCCCTCCCCAGCCGTCAGCTGAGCACACCCCACACTCTAGCCAGGAGGGCCGAGTGCAGAGCAGATAGTAGGAGTATGAGACAAAAAGAAAGAAGATACAAGAAAAACGGAATGAGCTCTCAGGAATTGAGGGGTGAACTAGGCTATAATAATACTGCCCGCCTGCCTTCCTGGTCTCCCCCAGAGAGTTGACAGCCTCTTCACTCGCCTACTTATCTTGTCATTTTTTTTTCAATTTTTTAAGCACTCAACTCATGGGGTGTGAAATATTGCAATGTCATATTTTAATCATTATAATGGGGCAGGGTCACGCATGCAGGTACTATAATTGGAAGGATGAGTCTGGCAGGGAGAGGCTGAGAAGGATAGCTGCATGCAGTGAGAGACAGGTGCGATGACAAGCCTCCCCCCGCAATGTAACTTTTACTAGCTCAGCTATTCCCAGTCTGGCAAATAAATGTTTTTAGCTGACGTGGGTGGCAGGAGCAGAAATAGCGCCTGGAGAAAATATTTGAACCAAATAGGCTGATGCAGGCAGACAGGCGCTTACTAGCTGGTTGTAAGAATAGAAAATCCACCAGCCATTGAATGAGCGAGAGAGAGAGAGAGAGAGAGAGAGAGAGAGAGAGAGAGAGAGAGAAGAGAGAGAGAGAGAGAGAGAGAGAGAGAGAGAGAGAGAGAGAGAGAGAGAGAGAGAGAGAGAGACAGAGAGAGAGAGAGAGAGGGAGAGGAGCAAGAGGGCTCTTGCCAATCTCTCTTCTTTGGGAAAGACGCCAAAGCCGATTGATGCATCTGGCTTAGCCGTAGATCGGGGGGAAAATGGAGGAGGAATGGCAGGCAGGCAGGCAGAGATAGAGAGAGTCGAGAGCGCCCTTGGGGACCAAAAGACAAGGGCGGGTAGCTCGCAGCCGTAGGCGAGACTCCGCCCCATCCTCATTAGCTTATTGGGGGTGCCTGAGCTGGGAGAATTTGCATAATTTCGCCAATGATTCGCTCGCCCCCCTAAACTCTAAAGCCAGAAACCACTTGACCAGTGAGGACCTACCAACTGGTCCCGGCCTTTTCTTGCTAACTTTCTCTCCTTTGTTTGAAGGACATCTACCGAGCTGTCCTCCTCTCCCCCCGATTCTGCCAATGAAAGAGAAGAAAAGGACTCGGCAGCTCAATCGCTTGGATGACCGGCCAGTGATTGATTGCCACCGTCTGTCCTTAGCCGCCGCACTTGCCCCCAGCTTCCATTCGCTTTAAAGTGACCGCATCCTCTGCACGGGGGGAGGGCACAGGATTGAGGCTTCACTGAGTCCGTCTTGGCCGGACTCTCCCCTCCGTTCAACTTGAGATCAGACAAGAAGCAGAGACAAGAAATATAGAAGTTGGAGCAAAAGCCTCTGAGCGAATCCGGCTTTTCTGACCTCATTAGCCAATTTCACTTGCCACTGGGACACACTTGATGCTGGGGTCTCTTCATCAACTCTGCCCTTCAACTGCTGTGGGTGGGCCTTATTGATTCAGCCTTCCCTTAAGGCATTTTATTTCTATTCTGACTTGACTTATCTACGCTCGTATCTTTGTCTCGAATCTTTTTCTTGCATGTTATTAAGTCTCAGTCTCTTCATATCAGATCTCAGTCTCTTCATATCAGATCTCAGTCTCCTCATATCAGATCTCAGTCTCTTCATATCAGATCTCAGTCTCTTCATATCAGATCTCAGTCTCTTCATATCAGATTTCAGTCTCTTCATATCAGATCTCAGTCTCTTCATATCAGATCTCAGTCTCTTCATATCAGATCTCAGTCTCTTCATATCAAATCTCACTTCCTTCATATCAAAACTCAGTCTGTTCATATCAAATCTGTTTCTTCATATCAAATCTCAGTTTCTTCATATCAGATCTCAGTCCCTTCATATCAAATCGCGTTACCACGAATCCCTCTCTGCACTGCATAGGTTTATTTCAATTTTTCTAATCTCACATTCGTTAATCTCTGATCCCCTGTCCATCAGTCCAAAATAAAGTGGAGCGAATCCCCAGACGGGTGACAATTAGCATAACTAACAAGGATGTGCGCAGACCATTGAACTAGAAAAGTCATTTCAGATTGGAGTTGCAGCAGACACCAGCGGCTAACCACTTTGTAGGCCTTCCTTTTTCCCTGTTGCAAAACTCCCCAGCTTGCTCAACGCATCAGCAACGACTGCCCTAAGTCTCCATACGTATATATATACATAAACATATACATTAGGTGCAGAGTCAGAAAAGGAAGCTCAATTGTGAGGCTGGAGAGAGCCAGAAGCATAATCGGCAAAGAATGGGTGCCCAAGTGGGGTTATTTTTTACTACGGTAAGGCGCTGCAGCGCTCTCAGTGTGTTGGGAACTTAAGAAAGGATGAAGGATTAGTGGCAGAGAGACGGGAGGCTGGGCATGCAAGCAAATAACACTGCGCCCCCTGTGCATAGCAGAGTTCTGTTGCACACGCAGCAGATGTGCTTCAGCACGCAAACACGGATTGGAGAATGGAAAAAGAAGAAAAATAAAAATGGTTGGGTGAAGCCGCGATTCTGCGTGCGAGAGCACGCACTGGAGGAGCACAAAAGCCGGGGCAGGACTGAAGGATGCTGGGGCGCACGGAGAGAAAAGTGCTGGGGGGATGCTCCATCCATCACCAACAGGGGCGCCACAGCCTTGGCCCGCTGTGTGCGCATGGCTCCTGTGCTTTCTGCCCTGCTTTCCGTGTGTCTGCCCTGCTTTCCGTGTGTATGCCCTGCTTTCCGTGTGTATGCCCTGCTTTCCGTGTGTCTGCCTTGCTTTCCGTGTGTCTGCCTTGCTTTCCGTGTGTCTGCCCTGCTTTCCGTGTGTCTGCCCTGCTTTCCGTGTGTCTGCCTTGCTTTCTGTGCATCTGCCTTGCTTTCTGTGTGTCTGTCTAGCCTTCGTGTGTCTGCCTTGCTTTCCGTGTGTCTGCCTTGCTTTCCGTGTGTCTGCCTTGCTTTCTGTGTCTGTCTAGCCTTCGTGTGTCTGCCTTGCTTTCCGTGTGTCTGTCTAGCCTTCATGTGCCTGCCTTGATTTCTGTGTGTCTGCCTTGATTTCCGTGTGTCTGCCTTGCTTTCCGTGTGTCTGCCTTGCTTTCTGTGTGTCTGCCTTGCTTTCTGTGTGTCTGCCTTGCTTTCTGTGTGTCTGCCCTGCTTTCCGTGTGTCTGCCTTGCTTTCTGTGTGTCTGTCTAGCCTTCATGTGCCTGCCTTGCTTTCTGTGTGTCTGTCTTGATTTCCGTGTGTCTGCCTTGCTTTCTGTGTGTCTGCCTTGCTTTCCGTGTGTCTGCCTTGATTTCAGTGTGTCTGCCTTGATTTCTGTGTGTCTGCCTTGATTTCCGTGAGTCTGCCCTGCTTTCTGTGTGTCTGTCTAGCCTTCGTTTGTCTGCCTTGATTTCTGTGTGTCTGTCCTGCTTTCTGTGTGTCTGCCCTGCTTTCCGTGTGTCTGCCTTGCTTTCCGTGTGTCTGCCTTGCTTTCCGTGTGTCTGCCCTGCTTTCCGTGTGTCTGCCTTGCTTTCTGTGTATCTGCCTTGCTTTCCGTGTGTCTGCCTTGATTTCAGTGTGTCTGCCTTGATTTCTGTGTGTCTGCCTTGATTTCCGTGAGTCTGCCCTGCTTTCTGTGTGTCTGTCTAGCCTTCGTTTGTCTGCCTTGATTTCTGTGTGTCTGTCCTGCTTTCTGTGTGTCTGCCCTGCTTTCCGTGTGTCTGCCTTGCTTTCCGTGTGTCTGCCTTGCTTTCCGTGTGTCTGCCCTGCTTTCCGTGTGTCTGCCTTGCTTTCTGTGTATCTGCCTTGCTGTCTGACTGTCTTAGTGTCTTAGCATCTTGTCTTCTTAGTGGGAGTGCCGTAGCGTTTTAGTGTCTTAGGGTGGTATTTTCTTGGTTATTATGTACGAGCGCGCATTTGTCTTCCTGCCTGCTGTCTGCCGCGCCTTTGATCAATCAAAGTGCATCCAATCAAGCGGCGGGCGAAACAGAACTACTGGGGAAAAATCGCCGCTCTTTGATTCGGATTTCTCCCAATCGGTGACGGGCGATGAAGCTTCAACCGTCGGCCGGTCATTTCCAGGCTCCGCTTCTCCGCTCCTTGCAGGAACTGACAGGTTCAAGAGCTCGCTGACCCAACTCTCAGGTCTGTTTCTGTTGCTACCAGAAGGAGCTTGCACTAAAGGAGAAGAGAGAGGGTAGCCGGGGGGGGGGGGTTGAGCAGGGAAAATCGAACGAGCGCCGACTACAAAGGAAAGCGTGTCTTCTCAAAGCTGCCCAACTATAAACTAATCAAATCACAGTTGGCCAAGAAAGATTTTGGCAGCTTTTGGAACCGGACTATATGTTTTCGATTATATTTTCTACAATATGATGAGGCACTCGTGAGCAGCTTAAAATTGTATTCGATTTGATGTAGTCAGGAAAGCTGACTGCACGCCACCCCATCCTCCATCCTAAAAATATGGCTCGCATGTCTCGAAAACTCGCACAGCTTGTAGCAGTTCTGATGAACCAAGCAATGGGGTTGCGTTTTGTTGATTTGGTACAGCTGGGACAGCTCGGCTATACAGTGTACCTATTGTGCTCGAATGCTGTCTACATTCTATCTACATCTACATCTATCTATGTAGCACCGCTGCATCTTCGTTCGAGCAGCATCTGCTCAGATTTGTCTCAATGAGTTAATGAGTTCCTACTCTGTGTCGGGGTATCCTTGTGTCTGTCTGTCTGTCTGTCTGTCTGTCTGTCTGTCTGTCTGTCTGTCTGTCTGTCTGTCTGTCTGTCTGTCTGTCTGTCTGTCTGTCTGTCTGTCTGTCTGTCTGTCTGTCTGCCGTCTGTCTGTCTGTCTGTCTGTCTGTCTGTCTGTCTGTCTGTCTGTCTGTCTGTCTGTCTGTCTGTCTGTCTGTCTTAGTGTCTGTCTGTCTGTCTGTCTGTCTGTCTGTCTGTCTGTCTGTCTGTCTGTCTGTCTGTCTGTCTGTCTGTCTGTCTGTCTGTCTGTCTGTCTGTCTGTCTTAGTGTCTGTCTGTCTGTCTGTCTGTCTGTCTGTCTGTCTGTCTGTCTGTCTGTCTGTCTGTCTGTCTGTCTGTCTGTCTGTCTGTCTTCAGCCCTGTGTCAATTCCTAATAAGACTCCAACGTTGCCAACTGACACAATCGTCTTTCTGTTTAGCTGGTGTGCTTGCCCAGGTAAAATGTGAGGTCATGTGAATTTATAAGAAACTTTGACGGATTCGCGATCAGTCAGTCTGGTTGGTGCTTACATCTATATGGGGTCATTTTGCTGTTCTTTTAAACTAAATCACCTCACCAATCAGTCTAATGGTCCTGAGTGTCAATATTTGGACTTGGCTCACAGCCTACTCCCCGGCTTTCTCTCCCTCCTCTCTCTGAGCATTCCTGCACTGTTCCCAAAGACACGTTTGGTTTATTATTGCAATAATCTGCAGTCCATATAGAAGTGATTTTGCGAGCGTTCATTCAGTACTGGCAGTAGCCGCTTTACTGATGCTAGCATTCCATGCTAGCGGACCAAACTACCCGACCGCATGCAGACCTTGAGACCATAATTCTCGTACCCAACCGGGAATGAGCAGCGAAATCCAGGTGATCTGGGGCCAAGCGCCGAAATCTCTGCGATAAAGTAGAGCACGGGGTTGACAGAAGCAGCAGCAGGCAGCCAGAAATTGATCCTTCTCTTCCGCTCCCGGAGAGGCGCGGGGTGATTTGGAGGGATGTGGGTGGGGGAGCTGGTAGAGGCTCAAATGGTTGAGCAAACTATACATGGCAGAGGTTTTTAACGATTTTTTTTCAGCTGGTGTGCACTAAAACTCTGAGCTCCCATTGTTGGCCTATTTGCAGGTCAAATAATTGAAGGTAGAAAGAGAAGGGGCATTGTGTGCCAATGCCTGCCACTGTGCCGTGCGTGCCAGCTATGGTTTTGTACTGTGGGGCGTCGATCGCTTCACGAAATTGAAGGTATAAAATCCAATTATTGAAAACGGTGGATCCCACAATCCTTCACCAGTGGTTTGGTCACACGCTCGGGGCAACAGCAGAAAGCACCGAAGGCGTAGTCAAATGCTGATTGGACGACCATAGTCACGTGACTGTGGGGGAAGGAATTCTTTTAGAGAGCAAAACACTCGGACGGTTGCACGCGGCCGCATGTCACGTGACGTTAAATTGGCAGCATAATCACGAGAATGGGAGCCAGTAATGGACCAAAGTCCAAGTCATGCGTCATTCATTCTTCCCAGAAAAAATCTGTGTTACAATAGCTGCTTGTGAGTCAGTTACATAATGAGTCCGGATATACTATGCATCTGTCGCAGGCTGCTATACATCCTACAAAAAGCCTCATGGCTCATAGCGGTACGGCAGTCCGCTTGACCTGTAATGTCGGTGGCCGTTGATCCGGCTTTCCGTTCGCGTGCTGAGTTCAAAGCATGGGAAATGGACGCTACAAACCTAATGCTGAGGAGCAAGCAAGACGTCTTCAAATTATAAAGTCACTAGCTATAGGAAAACTGCTGGGGCTTGAGCAGAGATTTATTTGACCAACTGACCAACAAAATAATACTGGACCAGGCTTTCTTGTTCGCTCGCTTCAACCCTGCAGCTCCTCTCTTTTCTCACCAAACCATAGCATAACTGCCTGGGCCGGAAGCGCAAGTGAAAGAGACGGGGAGTGAGCTGCGCCTACTACCGCCGCCCAGCCCGACCCAACGCTCTCTCGTGAGGCAAAATCTTCAGTAACGTTCACCCTTCCCTTGCTCTCTGAGCTCCTTCTGCGGCTTTTGGGCCACTTGCTCGCATTCTTCAGCTCTACGTGACGAGGAAAAGCAAAGAGGAGTGAATGGGCCAGTAGAAGAGGGTGAAAGTGAGAGACCTTCCAGCCCTCAACTCATTATTGGGCACTATTCCCAATTTCCCGATATGTAGGGTTGGCAATTAAGGACGCGATTACAATGGAGAATTTAGACCACACATTCATTATTGGTCTGACCTCACTGCGGCTCCAGTGACAGTAGTTGAAATTTTTTAAAAGTACTTCTGAACTGATCAGCTAACTAAACACGGCTTTTACTTTTTTGTGAAAGAAAAAATCTTTTGTTTAATTTTCCCAGTTCCTCACTGTTCCCACTGGCTCCACCCAATGCAATGGGATCAGGGACCGCCGCACTGCCATGAAACTCGGGATTATTGAAGTAGTAAACGTTCTTTCCGCTACTAAAAACTTTGCAACCAGCCTGATTTTGAAACTTTCCGACTTCCTTCTCGTCATGAGTCTCCTCTCAACCTAAAGTGCAATCTTCTATTAGACCCCTTTACCTGTCACTCCGTCACCTCGAGACCACTGTCAGCTGTCTGTCAGCCTCTGTCAGCACTCAGCACTCTCAGATCCCACCGTAATTCTGCTAACTACCTGTATGTTTCGAATCTGCAACTTTCTGCAAGCTTAGTTCAATCAGCCTTTCTAAACTTTTTTCTCCAAGGAAATCCAAGAGGCTCTACCGATATTTTGTGAAATCGACGCACAAAAACCTTGAGGTTTCTGCTCACCTTGGCCGGCAGGGAGGAAGTAGGATAATCCAGAAACAGCCACATCCGGTAGCGAAGTCGGCGAAATCCCCTACTGCAGCGCACCAGCGACTGCATCGGCTCGATGTCCTCGAAGCAGTCCTTGAACAGAGTGTTCTTCGTCCGCTTCTCCTCGTCGAATCGCATGTAGTGCGGCAGGCAGCAGGGCCCGATGCTGGCCTCGTGGATGCCCCAGAAGATGAGCTCCTTGCGCACGAACGGGCCGCAGATATTGGTGGGCAGATGCAGTTCGCCAGTGCGGTAAAAGTCCAAGATGAAACGAAACACTTCCGGATCTCTGTCGAAATAGTAGGCATCTTTCTGCAGCTCGTCTGCCGCAATCTGATTGTACAGCCTGGTGTTGGGGAATCTGTACAGGGTGGCCCGACGGGTCACGAAGTTGCAACCGCCAACAGTGATTGTCACGGTGTCAGCTGGGTTAACCGCCATTTAGTGTCTGCGGGTCAATCTGCCGTTGTTTGACTCGGGAGTCACAGTGGCGTCAGGCAGCTTTCAGCAAGTAGTTGACAGACCGCAGCGAAGACTGGCATTTGGCTTTTTTCTTGTTTCTCGTCAGCTCAGACTCGAACTTGGCTGGCCCTGGTGTTGAAATGAACTGGCGCCAGGCGGGGGGACGAAAAAGAGGGAAGTTTTTCCCCTTGTTCGAACAGTTTTGGGCGCCGCGGGGGAGAAGCGCTGTCGGGAAAAGTGGATTGCCAGGAGGGAGCGGCCGGCAGCAAGTGGCCAAAAGTGCGCTCCAGTCGGCGATGACTGGCAAACTGATTTCTTTTCGGCTCTTCCAATTTTTCAGGTTGTCGTCTTCGTTTTTGTGCGCTCTTCACTTCGCGATTGCTGGACTAGGGGGGGGGGGGTTCTCGGTGCTTCTCCGCTCTCTCCCCCTCTATCTGCAAAATCCCAACCCGCCAATCCCTTCTGCTCCGCACACTTCAGGCCCGTCTCACTTTTCCAGTCGCAGTTGCCCTTCCTGCCCCTGTGTTGAGCAGCCCCAAAGCCGCAGAACGGCGGTTTCTGAGTCTCAGTGGTTGGTTGGCCTGCACTTGTAGATGTCCTCGTGCTCGTTCTAAACCGGGGCCTTTTGTATACGATTTTAAATCGACGAAAAATCGACGCAATGTGTGTGCATCTTTGAAGAGTTCTCTAATCTCTAATCACAGATCTCTAATCTCTAATAACAAATTTCTAATCACAGATCTCTAATCACAGATCTCTAATTTCTTATCACAGATCTCTAATCACAGATCTCTAATCACAGATCTCTAATTTCTTATCACAGATCTCTAATCACAGATCTCTAATCACAGATCTCTAATTTCTTATCACAGATCTCTAATCACATATCTCTAATCACAGATCTCTAATCACAGATCTCTAATCACAGATCTCTAATCACAGATCTCTAATCACAGATCTCTAATCACAGATCTCTAATCACAGATCTCTAATCACAGATCTCTAATCACAGATCTCCAATCACAGATCTCTAATCTCTAATCACAGATCTCTAATCACATATCTCTAATTTCTTATCACAGATCTCTAATCACATATCTCTAATTTCTAATCACAGATCTCTAATCACAGATCTCTAATTTCTTATCACAGATCTCTAATCACATATCTCTAATCTCTAATCACAGATCTCTAATCTCTAATCACAAATTTCTAATCACAAATCTCTAATTTCTAATCACAGATCTCTAATCACATATCTCTAATCTCTAATCACAGATCTCTAATCACAGATCTCTAATCACAGATCTCTAATCACAGATCTTTAAACAGATCTCTAATCACAGATCTCTAATCACAGATCTTTAAACAGATCTCTAATCACAGATCTCTAATCACAGATCTTTAAACAGATCTCTAATCACAGATCTCTAATCACAGATCTTTAAACAGATCTCTAATCACAAATCTCTAATCTTTAATCACAGATCTCTAATCACAGATCTCTAATTTCTAATCACAGATCTCTAATCTCTAATCACAGATCTCTAATCTCTAAGCAAATATCTCTAATATCTAACGGGCAGATGTGCAACCGACAGCTCAGCTTGCTCAATGACATTAACTATTCCGAGTGGATCGGGAATCGAACCCTCGACCTTTCAGTCATGAGTCCGACGCTCTCACCACTAGGCTACAACCCCTCTGAGAAAGTCAGGGCCTTTGTACACCCTACGGGAGCGTTGTGCCTGGAAGCGTATCTTTGAGCGTGACGGCTTGCCTCCTCACTGCCCAAGGCCTGATGTGTAATTCAACAAAAAGCATTCGTATCATGTTCTTTATGCTATCACTTTTTTATTCCTTCCTTTGTTCGGTGTCGTGCCACGGCAAGATAGAGTTACTCCATTCCTTTGCTCGGCGGGCTAACTTTTTTTGGGATTTGACTACCTTGAGCATTAGTACTATCATGCTGTAGTAATTAGCAATAAAAAGCTGTTTTGCTTGATGGACTGCAACTTTGTTTCACTAAATGGTGCACATGCCGATCTCCCTCCAGCCTCCGAGGCAGGTGACTCCCTGTAGTGATCGATTTTTGCTTGGCTCATCAGGAAAAGTGCGGCAGCTTCCCATATTGTTACAGTGCCCCAGCCGTAGGGAGAAACCCTTAAGCCTCTTCACCTTACTTTGCTTGCGTGGGCAAACAGTAAAATAATTGCTCAGGTGCAACCGTTTACCACATCGTGACAAAGTCAAAACTCTGTGGAAAGCTGGTCTGCTTGGTTTTATATGCAAATCCGTAGGCAACTGAAGCATCTGTTGAGACCTAATGAACAGGCTAGCACAGTCTAATGAACAGGCTAGCACAGTCTAATGAACAGGCTAGCACGTCTAATGAACTGGCTAGCACAGTCTAATGAACAGGCTAGCACAGTCTAATGAACAGGCTAGCACAGTCTAATGAACAGGCTAGCACAGTCTAATGAACAGGCTAGCACAGTCTAATGAACAGGCTAGCACAGTCTACTTGTAATGAACTGGTTAGCACAGTCTAATGAACAGGCTAGCACAGTCTAATGAACATGCTAGCACAGTCTAATGAACAGGCTAGCACAGTCTAATGAACTGGCTAGCACAGACAAATGAACAGGCTAGCACAGTCTAATGAACTGGCTAGCACAGTCTAATGAACTGGCTAGCACAGTCTAATGAACTGGCTAGCACAGTCTAATGAACTGGCTAGCACAGTCTAATGAACAGGCTAGCACAGTCTAATGAACTGGCTAGCACAGTCTAATGAACTGGTTAGCACAGTCTAATGAACTGGCTAGCACAGTCTAATGAACTGGCTAGCACAGTCTAATGAACAAGCTAGCACAGTCTAATGAACAGGCTAGCACAGTCTAATGAACTGGTTAGCACAGTCTAATGAACAGGCTAGCACAGTCTAATGAACAGGCTAGCACAGTCTAATGAACAGGTTAGCACACTCTAATGAACATGCTAGCACAGTCTAATGAACAGGCTAGCACAGTCTAATGAACTGGTTAGCACAGTCTAATGAACAGGTTAGCACAGTCTAATGAACAGGCTAGCACAGTCTAATGAACAAGCTAGCACAGTCTAATGAACAGGCTAGCACAGTCTACTTGTAATGAACTGGTTAGCACAGTCTAATGAACAGGCTAGCACAGTCTAATGAACAGGCTAGCACAGTCTAATGAACAGGTTAGCACACTCTAATGAACATGCTAGCACAGTCTAATGAACAGGCTAGCACAGTCTAATGAACTGGTTAGCACAGTCTAATGAACAGGTTAGCACAGTCTAATGAACAGGCTAGCACAGTCTAATGAACAAGCTAGCACAGTCTAATGAACAGGCTAGCACAGTCTACTTGTAATGAACTGGTTAGCACAGTCTAATGAACAGGCTAGCACAGTCTAATGAACAGGCTAGCACAGTCTAATGAACAGGTTAGCACACTCTAATGAACATGCTAGCACAGTCTAATGAACAGGCTAGCACAGTCTAATGAACTGGTTAGCACAGTCTAATGAACTGGCTAGCACAGTCTAATGAACAGGCTAGCACAGTCTACTTGTAATGAACTGGCTAGCACAGTCTAATGAACAGGCTAGCACAGTCTACTTGTAATGAACTGGTTAGCACAGTCTAATGAACAGGCTAGCACAGTCTAATGAACAGGCTAGCACAGTCTAATGAACAGGTTAGCACAGTCTAATGAACAGGCTAGCACAGTCTAATGAACTGGCTAGCACAGTCTAATGAACTGGCTAGCACAGTCTAATGAACTGGCTAGCACAGACAAATGAACAGTCTAGCACAGTCTAATGAACAGGCTAGCACAGTCTAATGAACAGGCTAGCACAGTCTAATGAACAGGCTAGCACAGTCTAATGAACTGGCTAGCACAGTCTAATGAACAGGCTAGCACAGTCTAATGAACAAGCTAGCACAGTCTAATGAACAGGCTAGCACAGTCTAATGAACTGGCTAGCACAGTCTAATGAACTGGCTAGCACAGTCTAATGAACTGGCTAGCACAGACAAATGAACAGGCTAGCACAGTCTAATGAACTGGCTAGCACAGTCTAATGAACTGGCTAGCACAGTCTAATGAACTGGCTAGCACAGACAAATGAACAGGCTAGCACAGTCTAATGAACAGGCTAGCACAAACAAATGAACAGGCTAGCACAGTCTAATGAACAGGCTAGCACAGACAAATGAACAGGCTAGCACAGTCTAATGAACTGGCTAGCACAGTCTAATGAACTGGCTAGCACAGTCTAATGAACAGGCTAGCACAGTCTAATGAACTGGCTAGCACAGTCTAATGAACTGGTTAGCACAGTCTAATGAACTGGCTAGCACAGTCTAATGAACAGGCTAGCACAGTCTAATGAACAGGTTAGCACACTCTAATGAACATGCTAGCACAGTCTAATGAACAGGCTAGCACAGTCTAATGAACAGGCTAGCACAGTCTAATGAACAGGTTAGCACAGTCTAATGAACAGGCTAGCACAGTCTAATGAACAAGCTAGCACAGTCTAATGAACAGGCTAGCACAGTCTAATGAACAGGCTAGCACAGTCTAATGAACAGGCTAGCACAGTCTAATGAACAGGCTAGCACAGTCTAATGAACAGGTTAGCACACTCTAATGAACATGCTAGCACAGTCTAATGAACAGGCTAGCACAGTCTAATGAACTGGTTAGCACAGTCTAATGAACAGGTTAGCACAGTCTAATGAACAGGCTAGCACAGTCTAATGAACAAGCTAGCACAGTCTAATGAACAGGCTAGCACAGTCTACTTGTAATGAACTGGTTAGCACAGTCTAATGAACAGGCTAGCACAGTCTAATGAACAGGCTAGCACAGTCTAATGAACAGGTTAGCACACTCTAATGAACATGCTAGCACAGTCTAATGAACAGGCTAGCACAGTCTAATGAACTGGTTAGCACAGTCTAATGAACTGGCTAGCACAGTCTAATGAACAGGCTAGCACAGTCTACTTGTAATGAACTGGCTAGCACAGTCTAATGAACAGGCTAGCACAGTCTACTTGTAATGAACTGGTTAGCACAGTCTAATGAACAGGCTAGCACAGTCTAATGAACAGGCTAGCACAGTCTAATGAACAGGTTAGCACAGTCTAATGAACAGGCTAGCACAGTCTAATGAACAGGCTAGCACAGTCTAATGAACAGGCTAGCACAGTCTAATGAACTGGCTAGCACAGTCTAATGAACTGGCTAGCACAGACAAATGAACAGGCTAGCACAGTCTAATGAACTGGCTAGCACAGACAAATGAACAGGCTAGCACAGTCTAATGAACTGGCTAGCACAGTCTAATGAACAGGCTAGCACAGTCTACTTGTAATGAACTGGTTAGCACAGTCTAATGAACAGGCTAGCACAGTCTAATGAACAGGCTAGCACAGTCTAATGAACAGGTTAGCACAGTCTAATGAACAGGCTAGCACAGTCTAATGAACTGGCTAGCACAGTCTAATGAACTGGCTAGCACAGACAAATGAACAGGCTAGCACAGTCTAATGAACAGGCTAGCACAGTCTAATGAACAGGCTAGCACAGTCTAATGAACAGGCTAGCACAGTCTAATGAACTGGCTAGCACAGTCTAATGAACAGGCTAGCACAGTCTAATGAACAAGCTAGCACAGTCTAATGAACAGGCTAGCACAGTCTAATGAACAGGCTAGCACAGTCTAATGAACTGGCTAGCACAGTCTAATGAACTGGCTAGCACAGACAAATGAACAGGCTAGCACAGTCTAATGAACTGGCTAGCACAGTCTAATGAACTGGCTAGCACAGTCTAATGAACTGGCTAGCACAGACAAATGAACAGGCTAGCACAGTCTAATGAACAGGCTAGCACAAACAAATGAACAGGCTAGCACAGTCTAATGAACAGGCTAGCACAAACAAATGAACAGGCTAGCACAGTCTAATGAACAGGTCAGTCCGGCACACAATGGCCTTGCACTTTCACTAGACTCGTAAACAGGCAAACTGTAATTCAGATGACGGAAATTAGCAATGGGCAGTGCGAAACGGATACGTAATTCGCTGGTTTCCAAGGGACGAGAGCTGGATTCGAGAGACGTATGGAGCGAAGGAAATTGGACCATCTCCCGCGGGAACTCGTGCCCCAGCTAGATGAGTTACACCAACGGAAGTCCTGTGAGCACTTGTAAAATAAATGCATTTGCAAGCGGCTTCTTGTGCTCAAAATAGAATAAATTAACTGGTGCACAGCTGCCAGACATCTCTTCTCGCCTTGATTTCTGTTAAATAAAAAATGCGTATTAGACTACTGTTTTTCTAAAGCGTTTGAGTAGAGTCTTCAAAAAATAATTTCAGCATTAATACAATTTAATCAACGTACGTCGTTTACAGACGGGCAAAGTCCGGTACGTGTGAGAGAAACGACTTTAGAGGATAGTTAAATTTCTACCGTGGTAGAAGCAGATTGTATTTAAAATTAATGCAAAGTTGTGAGAGGGATGTGAGAAACAGTCTTGAGGAAGGAGGGGGAGAGAGGAAGGGAGAGAGGGATAGAGGAGAGAGGGGAGAGGAAGAGAGGGGAGAGGCAGAGATGGGAGAGGGAGAGAAGGGAGAGGGAGAGAAGAGAAAGTGAGAGATGAGAGACGGAGAGAGGGGAGAGGGAAAGAGGGAAAGAGGGAGAGGGAGAGAGAGAAGAGGGAGAGAAGAGAGACGGAGAGAGGGGAGATGTAGAGAGGGAGAGAGGGCAGGAGGGCTATAGAGGTTGATAGGAGAGGAGAGAGGGAGAGAGGGCAGGAGGGAGAGAGGGCAGGAGGGAGAGAGGGCAGGGGGGCTATAGAGGTTGATAGGAGAGGAGAGAGGGAGAGAGGGCAGGAGGGAGAGAGGGCAGGAGGGAGAGAGGGCAGGAGGGAGAGAGGGCAGGAGGGAGAGAGGGCAGGAGGGAGAGAGGGCAGGAGGGAGAGAGGGCAGGAGGGAGAGAGGGCAGGAGGGAGAGAGGGCAGGAGGGAGAGAGGGCAGGAGGGAGAGAGGGCAGGAGGGAGAGAGGGCAGGAGGGAGAGAGGGCAGGAGGGAGAGAGGGCAGGAGGGAGAGAGGGCAGGAGGGAGAGAGGGCAGGAGGGAGAGAGGGCAGGAGGGAGAGAGGGCAGGAGGGAGAGAGGGCAGGAGGGAGAGAGGGCAGGAGGGAGAGAGGGCAGGAGGGAGAGAGGGCAGGAGGGAGAGAGGGCAGGAGGGAGAGAGGGCAGGAGGGAGAGAGGGCAGGAGGGAGAGAGGGCAGGAGGGAGAGAGGGCAGGAGGGAGAGAGGGCAGGAGGGAGAGAGGGCAGGAGGGAGAGAGGGCAGGAGGGAGAGAGGGCAGGAGGGAGAGAGGGCAGGAGGGAGAGAGGGCAGGAGGGAGAGAGGGCAGGAGGGAGAGAGGGCAGGAGGGAGAGAGGGCAGGAGGGAGAGAGGGCAGGAGGGAGAGAGGGCAGGAGGGAGAGAGGGCAGGAGGGCTATAGAGGTTGATAGGAAGGAGAGACAGGGAGAGTGAGAGAGGGGAGAGAGGTCAGGGGGGCTATAGAGGTTGATAGGAAGGAGAGACAGGGAGAGTGAGAGAGGTAGAGAGGGCAGGAGGGCTATAGATGTTGATAGGAGAGGAGAGACAGGGAGAGAAGTGAGAAGGAATATATTGCAGTGGGCGAGAGCGGGCAGGCGGTGAAACAGAGCGACAGAGCCAAAGCCAGGCGGAGCGGAATGCCGGAGCGGGCGGGCAGCAAAGGTAAACAAAAGGAGCGCTGGACATGAGAATAGTTTCTATTATGATCTTTAAAAAATGCCTTAGCACGAGGCTAAGGGGCTCAGGGGCTGTATTGGGAGGAGAATAGATGGACAAAGAGATGAATGAGGGTGCTGAGCCGGCCAAATAGAGCCGAAGGCAAGTCAAGTCTTCAGTGCATGGCCGAGCTGCTGGTGGGCAGAGAGCAGGCGGTGTCTCCATGAAGGCATGAGGCGCGGGCACACAAGGGGGAGTCGCTTTGATGTAATTTTCCTTTGTGCCACCCCCCCCCCCAGGCCTGAGGGCGCGCGTATCAGTGCATCTATATCAGACTGAACCTGACCTCCTCTGCTTCTCCTCTCCTCGACTGTTCGACCGCGTGAGAGGCGATATCACGGACTTGGGGACCCCACCCAGCCAGCCTCGCCTCCGCCCGCCCACTGATTCCCAACGGGCATCTTTCGCCAATTCGTACAGTTCCTTGTTTATAATGAAGTCAATTACTTGACCGGATATTTTAAGACTTTGTGTTTCACTTCTCCCCAGCGACGGCATTGCATTTTATTACTGAAATATTTTAGTAGACTTTTAGAGAGTATAAAATGCTATTTTCTCGAAGGTTGTACTAGTGTATGCATGTGGGGAGTTACAAGGAAGTTCACTGGGAGTTACTAAAAGACCAAAATTTGAAGTATGGAGTATGTCAGATTTATTTGGTGTAGATTGGAGTAGTTTAGGGTAGTTTTGAGTAGTTAAGAGTAGTTTAGAGCAGGTTGTTAAAGGAGGGTTGAGTAGCTACGAATAGGTTAAAGCTAAATTTGAGTAGTTTAGAGTAGGTTTGAATAGTTTTGAGTTCGGCTAGAGTAGTCTAGAATAAGTAGGAGTAGTTTAAAGTAGTTTGGAGTTGTTTAGAGTATATTGGAGTGGTTTTTTAAAGTTAGTTAGAGTAAGTTGAAGTAAGTTAGAGCAAGGTTAGAGTAGGTTGGAGTAGGTTGGAGTAACGTTGGAGTAGGTTGGAGTAACGTTGGAGTAGGTTGGAGTAAGGTTGGAGTAGGTTGGATTAAGTTAAAGTAGGTTGGAGTAGGCTAGAGTAGGCTAGAGTAGGTTGGATTAGGTTGGAGTAGGTTGGAATAAGATAAAATAGGTTGGAGTAAGTTGCAGTAGGTTGGAGTAGGTTGGAGTAGGTTGGAGTAAGTTGGAGTAGGTTGGAGTAGGTTGGAGTAGGTTGGAGTAGGTTGGAGTAGGTTGGAGTAGGTTGGAGTAGGTTGGAGTAGGTTGGAGTAGGTTGGAGTAGGTTGGAGTAGGTTGGAGTAGGTTGGAGTAGGTTGGAGTAGGTTGGAGTAGGTTGGAGTAGGTTGGAGTAGGTTGGAGTAGGTTAGAGTAGGTTGGAGTAGGTTGGAGTAGGTTGGAGTAGGTTAGAGTAGGTTAGAGTAGGTTGGAGTAGGTTGGAGTAGGTTAGAGTAGATTGGAGTAGATTTAGATTAGATCGCCTAGAAATTTTTTGTGGTTGAGGAAAAGTGGAAATGGAATGCTTTTAATACATGCGTACCGTCCCATAGGATCAAAAGATTTTTTTCCATTTTTATCAAAATCCGTGCGGATTAAGAGTTCCTAGAAAGAAGACAGCGGTCGGCAGCAGCTAGTAGCGTGATTATTGATGAGGCTTGCCAGCCTCTCTGCTTCCGCTGCTCGCAGATTGCACTCCACCACCCGGAAAAAGCGGATGTTCGAAAAAGTTGAGCTCAAAAACTGTCTTCACTAATCACTGCCGGATTGAGAAGATTTAGGCATCACGTGACCAACCAGCAGGCAGGCAGACTGGGGACATTTGATGGGCTGCGGAGTCCGGCTGGCAGTTTGTTGACTAGGGTGGCAGTTTGGTGAATAGGGTGGCAGTTTGGTGAATAGGGTGGCAGTTTAGTGAATAGGGTGGCAGTTTAGTGAATAGGGTGGCAGTTTAGTGAATAGGGTGGAAGTTTAGTGAATAGGGTGGCAGTTTAGTGAATAGGGTGGCAGTTTGGTGAATAGGGTGAAGTTTAATCAATAAGGCGGCAGTTTAGTGAATAGGGTGGCAGTTTAGTGAATAGGGTGGCAGTTTAGTGAATAGGGTGGCAGTTTAGTGAATAGGGTGGCAGTTTAGTGAATAGGGTGGCAGTTTAGTGAATAGGGTAGCAGTTTGGTGAATAGGGTGGCAGTTTAGTGAATAGGGTGGCAGTTTGGTGAATAGGGTGGCAGTTTAGTGAATAGGGTGGCAGTTTGGTGAATAGGGTGGCAGTTTAGTGAATAGGGTGGCAGCTTAGTGAATAGGGTGGCAGTTTAGTGAATAGGGTGGCAGTTTAGTGAATAGGGTGGCAGTTTAGTGAATAGGGTGGCAGTTTGGTGAATAGGGTGGCAGTTTAGTGAATAGGGTGGCAGTTTGGTGAATAGGGTGGCAGTTTAGTGAATAGGGTGGCAGTTTGGTGAATAGGGTAGCATTTTGGTGAATAGGGTGGCAGTTTGGTGAATAGGGTAGCAGTTTGGTGAATAGGGTGGCAGTTTGGTGAATAGGGTAGCAGTTTGGTGAATAGGGTGGCAGTTTGGTGAATAGGGTGGCAGTTTGGTGAATAAGCTGATAGTTTGGTGAACATGACTACAGTGTGGGTGAAAGAGTGGGCGGTTTGGCGAATCAATTTTGATAATATGCTGATATTTTGGTGAATAGTGTGATACAAGGAGCTGTGAACTTGTTGGTCACGCAGCCGATAGCAAAGCTGCTGGCAACCCTACTCAGCTTCCTTCATACAGGTAAGTCAACTCAGTAGTCAGAGGACGAGCAAAGAGATTCACCAGCATATTGGTAATCAATTGAGCCCTTCAGTGCCCGGCTAATAGAGGTATGCTAAAAATAACAACTGCATTCTAAGGTGCCGCTTAGCCTTTATAAATGGGGTTGACGGCAGGTGCGGCAGCTTACTTAATTGCCTGCTTGGTCTTTGGCCCTTTCTCTTCATCCTTAGAGTACTTTTATTGTAGTAGGTACTACTGGCTGAGCTGGCGACCCTAAGAAAAAATGAATCGATAACGAGACGAATACTGTATCAGGGCGTCAGACTCTTGCTAACTAGCTTACTAAAAGTAACTACTCTTATGAGTTTGGCCAGGGTCAAGAGTTAATCCTTGAGTGCGGAAAGGAGGGAAGGGAGATAGGTGAGAGGGGAGAGGGAGAGAGGCAGAATGAGAGAGAGGGAGAGTGAGAGAGAGGGAGAGTAGGAAGGCGGAGAAACGGGAGATAGAGAGAGGGGAGAGGGTAGAGGGAGAGTGAGAGAGAGAGGGGAGAGGGAGAGGGAAGGTGAGAGAGAGGGGAGAGGGAGAGGGAGAGGGAGAGTGAGAGAGAGGGGAGAGAGAGAGGGAGAGGGAGAGAGGGGAGAGTGAGAGAGAGGGGAGAGGGAGAGGGAGAGTGAGAGAGAGGGGAGAGTGAGAGAGAGGGCAGAGGGAGAGGGAGAGGGAGAGTGAGAGAGAGGGGAGAGTGAGAGAGAGGGGAGAGGGAGAGGGAGAGTGAGAGAGAGGGGAGAGTGAGAGAGGGGAGAGGGAGAGGGAGAGAGAGAGAGAGGGGAGAGTGAGAGAGAGGGGAGAGTGAGAGAGAGGGGAGAGTGAGAGAGAGGGGAGAGTGAGAGAGAGGGGAGAGGGAGAGGGAGAGTGAGAGAGGGGAGAGTGAGAGAGAGGGGAGAGTGAGAGAGAGGGGAGAGTGAGAGAGAGGGGAGAGTGAGAGAGAGGGGAGAGTGAGAGAGAGGGGAGAGTGAGAGAGGGGAGAGGGAGAGGGAGGGGAAAGGGAGAGGGAGAGTGAGAGAGAGGGGAGAGTGAGAGAGAGGGGAGAGTGAGAGAGGGGAGAGGGAGAGGAGGGGAAAGGGAGAGGGAGAGTGAGAGAGAGGGAAGAGGGAAGCTGGAGAAATGAGAGAGGGAGAGAGGGGAGAGGGAGAGAGGGAGAGCGGGAAGGCGGAGAAAAAGGAGAGGGAGAGAGGGGGAGTGGGAAGGTGATGAAAGGGGAGAGGGAGAGAGGGGGGAGAGTGAGAGAGAGGGGAGAGTGAGAGAGAGGGGAGAGTGAGAGAGAGGGGAGAGTGAGAGAGAGGGGAGAGTGAGAGAGAGGGGAGAGTGAGAGAGAGGGGAGAGTGAGAGAGAGGGGAGAGTGAGAGAGAGGGGAGAGTGAGAGAGAGGGGAGAGTGAGAGAGAGGGGAGAGTGAGAGAGAGGGGAGAGTGAGAGAGAGGGGAGAGTGAGAGAGAGGGGAGAGTGAGAGAGAGGGGAGAGTGAGAGTGAGAGTAAGAGAGAGGGAAGAGGGAAGGCGGAGAAAAGGAGAGGGAGAGAGGGGGAGTGGGAAGGTGATGAAAGGGGAGAGGGAGAGAGGCGGAGAGATGCTGAGAGGAGAATGGCAGTGGTGCAAAAGTGCCCCATCAGCAGTAGGATAATAAACGCGGGAGCAAATTCAGTCGCAATCGAGGCAGAGGGTCAACAGCGGTCAGACAGTTGTGTAAAAACATTGAGGGGAATATTTTAGCGGAAAATCCCTGCTCACAGGCTCGCCAGCTTGTCGTTGCCGCGGCGAAAACAGACAAGGGGAATATTTTCCTAAAGAAAATCCTCTCCCTCTTTATCCCTTACTCTGTTTTGCAGACTCGTGCAGCAGGCGGCCGCTCCTGTTGCACCTATCTCGGCTGCTCCACCCGCCCCCCTTTAAATCAGCCGTAAGCTTTGCGAGTTGCTGAGACTCACACACAGCATTGAGCTCGATTTCAACTCGAGAGAGACAGACAGACAGACGGGAGGTTTCGGGGATTAGCGGATTGCGTGTGCAATGCCCAGGCGACTCTCTGCTGCGCTCGACTCGACCCTCCCGTCCTGCTGCTGCCGCCTCTGCCTTGCTGTACCGTCGCCTCCGCCGCCCCATCCACCCTTTTACTATCTCAGAGAGCCCGTGCAGCATCCTCGGTGCAGCTTAAGCTATTTACAAAGCTTCCTCCCCGCCCAATAGGTGAGCTCCTCGGGCTGCTCCCCGCCCGCTCAGTAAGGATGAAAACGGCGAGACGGGATGGAGGAGCTGAGAAATCTTCTTGGGAGTTTTCCTACTTCACTACAGAGAGACAGAATAGCCCGCCAAGTCGTTGTCTCAACCTGAATGGATTCGGTTCGGTTGCTAATCGGTTGAGGAGAGGCTGCTCGAGTCGCTTGATCTTTTTCATAATCAAATGTCGGCAAATTCCACTGCTGACGGCGGAGGCTCCGGCAGCGATGGTGGCGGCGGCGGCGGCGGCGGCGGCCCCAAAGCGGCCTGGGCGCCGTTGCGCAAGCGGCTGGCGGTGATTCGAACTGTCAGAATTTTCTCCAAGGACTCCGCCAAGGATGCCGCGGCCCTGACGGCGGCGTCAACAGCCGCCAAACCGGACGATGGCGGCGTCTATTGCGGCGACGAGGCCGGCGGCTGCAGCGACGCGGAGTTTGACGAAGCCGCAAAGGTAAGGCAAATCCTCCAATCTCCCTCTGCATTTTCACCGGCTCTGTCCATCTCCTCTCCATTTCTTTTTTACACACCTCTCTGCCGTCCTCTCTATCCCTCGCTACACACCTCTCTGCTGTCCTCTCTATCCTTCGCTACACCTCTCCGCCGTCCTCTCTATCCCTCGCTACACCCCTCTCCGCCGTCCTCTCTATCCCTCGCTACATCCCTCTCCGCCGTCCTCTCTATCCCTCGCTACACCCCTCTCCGCCGTCCTCTCTATCCCTCGCTACACCCCTCTCCGCTGTCCTCTCTATCCCTCGCTACATCCCTCTCCGCCGTCCTCTCTATCCCTCGCTACACCCCTCTCCGCCGTCCTCTCTATCCCTCGCTACACCCCTCTCCGCCGTCCTCTCTATCCCTCGCTACACCCCTCTCCGCCGTCCTCTCTATCCCTCGCTACACCCTCTCCGCCGTCCTCTCTATCCCTCGCTACACCCCTCTCCGCCGTCCTCTCTATCCCTCGCTACACCCCTCTCCGCCGTCCTCTCTATCCCTCGCTACACCCCTCTCCGCTGTCCTCTCTATCCCTCGCTACATCCCTCTCCGCCGTCCTCTCTATCCCTCGCTACACCCCTCTCCGCCGTCCTCTCTATCCCTCGCTACACCCCTCTCCGCCGTCCTCTCTATCCCTCGCTACACCCCTCTCCGCCGTCCTCTCTATCCCTCGCTACACCCCTCTCCGCCGTCCTCTCTATCCCTCGCTACACCCCTCTCCGCCGTCCTCTCTATCCCTCGCTACACCCCTCTCCCCGTCCTCTCTATCCCTCGCTACACCCCTCTCCGCCGTCCTCTCTATCCCTCGCTACACCCCTCTCCGCCGTCCTCTCTATCCCTCGCTACACCCCTCTATCTACACTGTCTTCTCTATCCCTTGCTACATCCCTCTATCTACACTGTCATCTCTACCCCTTCTCCACTGTCCTCTCTATCCCTCGTTACATACCTTCTCCACTGTCCTCTCTATCCCTCGCTACACCCCTCTCCACTGTGCGCTGTCCTTTGTATCCCTCGCCACCTTCATATCTTCACATTCATCCCAGATTTGTAGCAATATTTTTCCTATAACGTTTAGCTAATCCTGGCTAATCTTGAATTTCGCCACTCAGCCAGATGTCACTTAACTTTCCCACCCTGTAGTTCTTTCTTGGCAGCCTGTTTGAGTGTTGCAATTTCTGAGGCTGATCTACAGCAGGCCTATCTACCCCCAGATAAGTTGCAGCTGTAATGCTCTATCCTAAAGCCCTGTTCCTCAAGATTTTTTTAATATCAATAAATTATTTATGCTTGGGTTAATTCCACCGAGAGAGGGACTAGAGGAGGATTAGCGATCTGATTCCTTATATTGTCTTCTTGACTGCCTGCTAGATAATAAAGTGGGTCGTGACGAGACTCCGACAAAGTTTTATGACAGAACTTTTGTTTAAATGGACCTATTTGCCAACTTATTACAGCAGTACGAGTATTATGATATTTTATCAAGACATCCACGACCGTGCATTAGTAGAACAGCTGAAGCATTTTTTGTTCAAATTTCAGATGTTTTTTACACTACACATCGTTCGATATTTTTTTCAGCTCATAATGGGACAGATTTGACTCCACAGATTGAGAGTCTGCATGATTTCTGCCTGTTGTTGAATGTACACTTTTTGCTGGTAAATGTTGCTTCTGCCAGAGAGGCTTGACAACTTAGTGGCTCCTCTCTCCACTCTCTCCCCCTCCCTCCCCTCTCCCCCTCCCTCCCATCTCTCCCCTCCCTCCCTCTCTTCCCCTCTCTCCCTCTCTCCCCCTCCCTCCCTCTCTTCCCCTCTCTCCCCTCTCTCCCCCTCCCTCCCCTCTCTTCCACTCTCTTCCCCTCCCTCCCCTCTCTACCCCCCTCCCCTCTCTCCCCTCCCTCCCCTCTCTCCCCCTCCCTCCCTCTCTTCCCCTCTCTCCCTCTCTCCCCTCCCTCCCCTCTCTTCCACTCTCTTCCCCTCTCTCCCCTCCCTCCCCTCTCTTCCACTCTCTTCCCCTCCCTCCCCTCTCTTCCCTCTCTTCCCCCTCTTTCCCCTCTCTGCCTTCTCTCCCCCACCTCTCTCTCCTCTCTTTCCCCTCTCTGCCTTCTCTCCCCACCTCTCTCTCCTCTCTTTCCCCTCTCTGCCTTCTCTCCCCCACCTCTCTCTCTTCTCTTTTCCCTCTCTGCCTTCTCTCCCCACCTCTCTCTCCTCTCTTTCCCCTCTCTGCCTTCTCTCCCCCACCTCTCTCTCCTCTCTTTCCCCTCTCTGCCTTCTCTCCCCCACCTCTCTCTCCTCTCTTTCCCCTCTCTGCCTTCTCTCCCCCAGCTCTCTCTCCTCTCTCCGCTCTCTTTCCCCTCTCCCCCTCTCTCCTTCTCCTCTTTTTCCCCTCTCTGCATTTTCTCCCCTCTCTCTCCTTCTTTCTGCCCTCTCTCAACTCTCTTCCCTCCCTCCCCTCTGTCCCCTCTCTTTTCCCTCTCTTGCCTTCTTTCCCTCACTTCTCACCCCCTCTCTCTCTCCTCTCTCCCCTCTCTCCCCCTCTTTCTGCTCTCTCTCAACTCGATCCCCTTTCTCTACTCTCCCTTCTCTTCTCTCCCTCCTCAGCAAGTCGCCGGGTTTAGCAGTCTCGTCAAATGCAGCTCCCAGCTCCCATTTGGCACCAGCCCCTGTCACTTGAAGTTCGTCACTTGATGTCACGGCTTTTCCTTACTGGTCAATACTTGGAAACTTTTAACCTTCTTTTCTCGAGTGAGGGAGGTGGCTGAATTGAATAGGTCTCTGCACAGCTTCATCATTACCTGGGGTACTTTTTTTATAAAGAGATCCATGTATATCAACTTGCCCGCTAAGCTGACAGTTTTGTCGGCTCGACCGCGAAAATGCCGATCGTGCTCGAGCAGAAGGGGCACAAAGGATAAATCGGGAATCGGGGTTGCGGGGGTAGCCGGAGCAGAGAGAGAGAGGGGGGGGGAGAGATGTGATCCTCTTACACTCTCCGCTTTTGCAGTTAATTACAGGCGATAATTCCGGTACTCAAAGCACCTGGGCGAACGGGGCGGAGGGGCGGAAAAAAGGCGGTGACGCCGACGAGCTTGAGAGGCTGCTCAGAGAGGCGGGGGGGGCCACAGTTATAATGAGACTGGCTGCATCCTCAGCCTCAGAGATAAGACGGCCGGCAATCGATGGCCGGCATGCCGGGAGAGAGTCCAGCACGGGCGATCAATCAGCTGAAGCAGAGCGGCAATATGGCGGAAGCAAATTAATAAGCTGGAGGTGCGGCTTCGAAATAGCTTGTGGAAGTGCTTGGGCCAACTTGTATGAGCTTTCGTACATGCGAATATATGCACGCATGTCTCATATGATAAAGTCCAAATCCGCATAACTGAGAAGGTCAACTGACTGACCGCTTCCAATTCCACAGAATTGAAATAGATGGGCATCTGTTATTAGATTACAAGATCATTAGACTACAGGACCATCATATTACAGAGTCACTAGATTACAGGATCACTAGATTACAGGATCACTAGATTACAGGATCACTAGATTAAAGGATCATTAAATTACCGGATCACTAGATTACAGGATCATTAGATTACAGGATCACTAGATTACAGGACCATCATATTACAGAGTCACTAGATTACAGGATCACTAGATTACAGGATCACTAGATTACAGGATCACTAGATTACAGGACCATCATATTACAGAGTCACTAGATTACAGGATCATTAGATTACTCACTAAACAGGACCGAGAGAGGAGCCGGAGGCGCCAACTTTCGCAAGGGCGTCAGCCAGCTCATTCCCTCGGATCCCCACATGCCCCGGAACCCACATGAGGGTGATTTTGTTGATGGAGCCCAACCTGTTGAGGAGTTTGATAAGTCGAGGACTGTAGCTGAATTGGTGCTGCAGCCACTGATGGCGTGCAAGGCAGCTTGGCTTTCCGAATGGAAAATGATGTTCTTACCGGTAACGCCAGTGGCGAGGAGCTCTGCGGTGCAGGAGCTGATGGCGAGAACTTCATTTTGGAAGACACTGGAGTTGACCCCAGTGTACTGAGCGTGGGTTGCGATAACCCTCCCGTTCAGGAAGATTCCAACACCAAAACCGGTGTTGGCTGACTGCTTAGAACCATCGGTGTAGCAGTGAAGCTCACCAGGGTTCCAGTGGTCATTGATGGCATCGCGCGAATCGATAGCTACGGAGTAGCGTTGTCTCAGGTTGAGCGTTGAGGCAATGGCATCGGTGAAGACGCGATTGGCCTGACACTCGTTGAGAAAGTTGAGGCACAGGTCGCTATGCGGGACGAGGTTCCGCTTAGCAGGTGCCCTCATGTAAAGGAATTTGACACCGGCATCAAGTAAACGCCGCGTCGTTCTAGCCGCCTTACCCCTGACGAAGAGGTCGAGAGGCGGTAGATTAAGGAAGGCCCCCATGCCGGCAAAGGGCGTGGACCTGGTGGCGTTGCAGATAAGCCTACACGCTCTGCCCTGGATCGTGTTGAGCAAATCTGCATGGCTTTTGACCTGGGTAGCGCTAACCCAGACAACAGAGGCGTACGTAATGGCAGGTCTAACTACGGAAGTGTAGATCCGCCAAAGCCGCTTTGGGGATAGACCCCAAGAAGTGCCAAGTGCTCGTCGGAGCTGGGCCAGGATGGCTGAGGCACGCTTGGCTTTTGCTTTCACGTAGAAGGACCAGTTGAGCCGGTGGTCAAGTATGACCCCGAGACATCTGGTCTGGTGCGCGAAGGCAATATCTATGCCGTATAGCTGCAGAGGTCGTATGTTTCAGCGAATTCTACTGGTGAACATAATGGCAACAGTTTTGGGCTCAGAGAGTTCCAGACCGTTGTCATCGGCCCAGGATTCTGCTTTGCGGATAAAGCTCTGCATCAGATCTCTGAGCGTGCTGGGGGACGGCCCAGCCACAATGGCAGTGACGTCGTCAGCATACCCGACTTTGAAGACGGGATCAGGTCGGGAGTCGCCCAGAAGAGCGTTCATGACCAGGTTCCAGAGCGTCGGGGTGAGGACTCCGCCTTGGGGTCCACCCTTACAGACTCTGGTGGAGGCAGTTTGCCCAAGAAGTTAGGCAGTTACCGTACGTTTAGAGATCATGTACTTGATCCACCGTATGAGAGTAGCGTGAGCTTTGTGATTTTGAAGGGCCCTCTGAAACGCTTCAAAGATAACGTTGTCGAAGGCGCCAACAATGTCGAGAAAAAGAGCCAGGGCGTAACCGTCACCCAGTACCGCCCGTTCAATCTTCTCGACTATCGCAAATTACAGAATCATTATATTACAGAGTCACTAGATTACAGGATCACTAGATTACAGGATCATTAGATTACAGGATCATTAGATTACAGGATCATTAGATTACTGGATCACTAGATTACAGGATCACAAGATCGCAAAATCACTAGATTACAGGATCACTAGATTACAGGATCATTAGATTACAGGATCATTAGATTACAGGATCATTAGATTACTGGATCACTAGATTACAGGATCACAAGATCGCAAAATCACTAGATTACAGGATCACTAGATTACAGTATCACTAGATTACAGGATCACTAGATTACAGGATCATAAGAATGCAGGATCACTAGATTACAGGATCACTAGATTACAGGATCACTAGATTACAGGATCACTAGATTACAGAATCATTAGACTACAAGATCATTAGATTACATATTAATAAATCTTTCAACTACAAAATGGATTACACTTATAAAAGTACAACCTAGAAAATAAACATTTGATTACAGAAGACCAAACGGTCAAAGCCATTATTAATCCATTGCTCAAGCATCCAAGATCCCGCAGCCTCAATAGCGTGACCAAACCATTGAAATGCAGATAGAAATGTCTGCAAAGGCATGGAACTGAGAACAGAATTTGAATAAAAGCGCTGAGTGCACGCAACCCAGATCCACCGAGGCTAAAAGTTGAAAAAACACTTCTTATGCATTGAAAAGCAGGAAGTGGAACGAACAGAAATCACTTTTTAGAAGGGCCTATTTCCTCGTTAGGGATTTTCAGAGCAGAAATGTCCTCTTTGAAATCAAGGCTGTTGAAGTTGAAGCATCGGACTTACTTAGAGACGACAGGTAATGCAAAATTTTGTTAAAATTGACAGACTTACCAATGATTGCTCATTGCAATTTTTACACTCCGGGCTCAGATTTCCGAATGCTTCTACTCAGAGTAGAGTAGGTGGTACTCAGAGTAGAAAGTACTCCTTCTCCCGTCGATGACCCAGAGAAAACGAGATGCGAGTCCCCTGTGGCAATGTCCCCCTGATTAAATAAACATTTGAATTGGGAGTTCCACCCAGAAGGCCTGAACCGAGTAACTCGAACAATGGGATGTCTGATCAACCAGCCGCTAGATCCCATGGGATTTATTCTGAATATTCAATGCCATGCGCCCGAGAATTCGTATAAATATTGGGAAAGATAGAAAATGTTCTTTGAAGACCGTCTGCTGCAGCAATGATAGTAGGAAGAGACCAAACCTAATAATTTGAACCTTAATATTGAATCAAACAATTGCATGATTGAAGGAAATCTCCTGAAACCTAACAGAACTTCACCCGAATGAGGACAACCTCACCCGAATGAGGACAACCTCACCCGAATGAGGACAACCTCACCCGAATGAGGAAACTCTCACCCAAATGAGGACAACATCACCCGAATGAGGACAACCTCACCCAAATGAGGAAAATCTCACCCGAATGAGAACAACCTCACCCGAATGAGGACAACCTCACCCGAATGAGGAAAACCTCACCCGAATGAGAACAATCTCACTCGAATGAGGACAACCTCACCTATTGATTAGCAATTAAGTTCCCTACCTGAATGACAAGAACACTTTATATAAATTATCAGAACTATCATGCTGACAATGTTACCATATGGACAACAAACTCGAATCATTAGAAGCAAGCGAAAGAACACAAGATTCTAAATTGACTCTGGTTCAATATTTGCAAGAAGACAGCAGTTCTCGCTGGTCTCGGCTCCCTTCTTGAATCGGATTTCACGCCCGACTGGCCCGGAAACCTCATCCAGAAATCCTGAGCCGGACTCAACAGACTAGCCGCTGATTGAGAAGCCACCAAGCGTGCTCATTGCCTGATGGAGCCCGCAGGGGGACTGGGGTGCGTCTCAGAAGCAACTTCTCAGCGGTTTGCCTAAAGGAACAAAATACAAAACTTCCATCCCAACAATTGTGTTCCCAATACCCTGGGTGGGAAAGCGGTCCTGTTCCCCGATTCCCTGGGTGGAGGAAGCGGTCCTGTTCCCCGATTCCCTGGGTGGAGGAAGCGGCCCTGTTCCCCGATTCCCTGGGTGGAGGAAGCGGCCCTGTTCCCCGATTCCCTGGGTGGGGGAAGCGGCCCTGTTCCCCGATTCCCTGGGTGGAGGAAGCGGCCCTGTTCCCCGATTCCCTGGGTGGAGGAAGCGGCCCTGTTCCCCGATTCCTAGTTTTCTAAACAAAGCTCTACAAATATTACTAGAGCTATAAGAAAGGCACAACATATCAAACGGTGAACATTGTGTCTGCCTCCTATCAAAAGCAAGAACATTTTTTGTGCTGTAAAAATGAAGCCCTCCAATCTCCATGATGTATTTTTTTCGATAAATTTTTTCCCAAGAAACCTAGTTTTTTTGTCCTACTTGAGTTGTCCTTGTGTAGCATCAAACGATTTTTTGCTAATACATTTTTGAAGTATGTAAATTGTCTTGTTATAATGCATTCCTTCGGAAGAGATTTCGAATTATCAGATACATTTTCTCTGAAAGACTGGGGCCTGTCCTTAGAGTATAAGAAGAACTTGACAGAGCTCTAGCCAATAAGCTCCCGAAGGCCTGTCGGGGATAAATTGATAGGGGGGCTGTGGGGGAGCAGTTAGCCAGAGAAGCTCAGCGCAGTCATGAACAGCAGAGCGGGCAACTGGTTCCGGCACCGCAAAGTGTCAGCTCCAGCGCCGACCCTCTCCTCTCACTCCGCCTCTCCGCGTCGCCGACTTCCACAGGCGTCCCCGGTGCTCGGCTCGTCCACGGCCGCTTCTGCCGCCGCCGCAGCTTCAGCCGCCTGCGACGATGACGCTGAGAACGAAGAGGAACCGACTGCGGCGGCTGAAGACGTCAAAAGCGTCAAGGCCAACGCCGCTGCCTCCACCTCCGCCGCCTCGGTGGCTCCGCCGGCGCACGCACTGTTTCTGCGACATCGCGGGGTGAGATTCTCGCTGCCTCTCTCGTCAGGAGAGGCCCGCTGTACACCCGAATGTCCTCATTACAGATTAAGCTACTCTAAGCAACTTCTGCCATAGACAATTGGGGAGATTCTGCATTGTTTCAGTGTGATATTAAAATGTGTACTTTATAAATTACATCATGTACTTCATGTGCCTTTGCCGCAGTCGCGAGCTCCAGAATGGTCGGCCGCAGCCTACGAGGGCCGGGGCAGCCTCGGCAGCGGGGACTTCGCGAACGAGGTTCGCCGACTATCGTCCTGCTCGCAGTTCGAGGAGTCGCGTCGGGGTTCCAGCGATCTGCAGCAGAAGGCGGCAAAGACTAAGAAGAAGAGCATGTGAGCTGATTCTGGATGATGATGCTGGATAATGAAATATAGTGCGTCTAGCAAGGATAGATCTAGTGCATTTTGCAAGGATAGATGTGGTGCATATGACAAGGATAGATCTAGTGCATTTTGCAAGGATAGATGTAGTGCATATGACAAGGATAGATGTAGTGCATTTTGCAAGGATAGATGTAGTGCATATGACAAGGATAGATCTAGTGCATTTTGCAAGGATAGATGTAGTGCATATGACAAGGATAGATGTAGTGCATTTTGCAAGGATAGATCTAGTGCATTTTGCAAGAATAGATCTAGTGCAAATAGTAAGGATAGATCTAGGGCAAATAACAAGGATAGTGTGATGACTTGATATTGAGAGTTTGCATTTGCGGTTTTGGGGTTGGCCTGCGCTGGGGGGTTGGGGGCATGCTCAAGTTGCCTTTTAATTTATCGATTGTATTGTACGCACGTACTTTGTGCATGCCTAATATTACAATATATTTATCGACTGATTCTGGCTTTTGAGCCCTCGTGTTTTTGTTATCGTCCGCCAAATATTGCAATAGTTGACTCTGTTAAAGTGGCGACGAGGAATGAGTCTTATAGGCTCAATAGGACCCTTTGAAGAGGGCACTGAGACCTGGCAGCAGTACCAGGAGCGCTTAGAACAGTTTTTTCACAGCAAATGAAATCAACAATGAAAAGAGACGAGCCGTGCTGCTGAGCATCTGTGGCAGGGACACCTACCAGCTGATATCAAACCTGCTGTCACCGGCACTGCCGAAGGACACGACCTACGACGCCATCTGTGCTAAGCTGAAGGAGCATTTTGATCCAACCCCACCAGAGATCGTACGGCGATTCAGGTTCTACAGCAGAAGCCGTCAGGCAGGCGAGTCGGTGGCAGAGTTCCTGGCTGAGCTGCGTAAGCTAGCTCTGGACTGCAATTTCGGCGTTGGCCTCAGCAGCATGCTCAGGGACCGACTGGTCCTGGGGATCAGTGATGATTCCATTCAGCGGAGGCTCTTCACAGAGAAGGAGCTCTCACTGGACACGGCGCTGTCGCTGGCGCAGGCCCACGAGTCGGCCGCTCAAGGCAACCTGCTGGTGGCTAAAGGCGCCGGCTCTGACACGGTGCACGCACTTCACCATTCTGCCCGGCGGGAGGCAGCCAGCGGGCCGTCAGCGAAGCGTTGCTATCGATGCCTGTCCCAGCGCCACCTGGCTGCCAAGTGCCCGTTCATCAATAGTAGGTGCTACGCATGCTCGAAAACCGGACACATCGCTGCTGCGTGCAAGGCAGCACCGCCTGCTCAGCGGGACGAGAGATCGGCGGGGCCACAGCGAGCTTCTAATCGTCGCGTCGGCTCGACCGTCCAAGAGCTGCAGGCGGAGGAGGCAGATGAGGAGGCTTTCTCGCTGCACGTGATGGCCGCCGCCGTAGGCGGCAAGATTCCGCCAATTAAGACCACCATCGTGGCGAGACATCAAGCAGGTGCAACAGCATCCGTCAGGGCAACCAGGACTCAAGAGCCTGCTGGACAAGTACGCCGAAGTTTTCGAGCCGGGCCTTGGTCGGTACACGGGGCCCGCGGTTCGGCTGCAGCTGAAAGCCTCAGCGCGGCCGAGGTTCTTCAAGGCCAGGAACGTCCCGCTTGCGCTGAAGGAGAAGGTCGAGGCGCAACTCGAAAAAGAGATCGAACAGGGAGTGCTGAAGCCGGTGAGCAGCTCGGACTACGCGTCTCCGATCGTACCCGTTTTAAAGACAGATGGCTCGGTCCGCATATGCGCTGATTTTAAACAAACGGTGAACCTCGACGTCGAGCCCGACACGTACCCGGTGCCGAGAATCGAGGAGCTCTTCGCGAAACTGGCCGGCGGAAAGAAATTCACCAAGCTTGACTTGTCGCAAGCGTACTCGCAGCTGCCTCTGGACGAAGCCTCGCAAGAACTCTGCTCCATCAACACCAGCAAGGGGCTGCTGCGGTACACGAGACTGCCGTTCGGAGTTGCTCCCGCTGTCGGCATTTTCCAGCGCCAGATGGACTGCCTCCTGCAGGGCATTCCCCACGTCACCTGCTTTGTTGACGACCTGCTGGTTACCGGCGTGGATGATGACAGCCACCTGAAGACGCTGGAGCAGGTCCTTCGGCGACTGCAGCAGAGCGGCCTCCGGTGCGGCCTGAGCAAGTGCAGCTTTATGCAGCAGAGCATCAGCTACCTCGGGCACCGAATCGACGCCGAAGGGCTGCACCCTCTCCAGGACAAGGTGCGGGCGATCCAGGACGCGCCACCGCCCCGCGACCAGACGCAGCTGCGCAGCTTCCTCGGGCTGGTAAATTATTACGGCAAGTTCATGCCCAATCTGTCAACCGAACTGGCGCCGCTGAACCAGCTGCTGAACAAGGGCGCCCCCTGGCGATGGGACGCTGTGCAGGACGAGGCGTTTCGCAGGTGCAAGTCGCTACTCAGCCAGGCACCGGTGCTTGCGCATTTTGACCGTCAGAAGCCGCTGGTGCTCGAGTGCGACGCCTCGCCTTACGGCATCGGCGCCGTCATCAGCCACCGAATCGACGGAGTCGATAGGCCGATCGCCTTCGCCTCTCGCACGCTACATGAAGCAGAGACCCGATACTCCCAGCTCGAGAAGGAGGCGCTCGCGGTCATCTACGGAGTTAAGAAATTTCACATGTACCTGTTCGGGCGAGACTTCAAGCTGGTGAGCGACCACAAGCCGCTGCTCGGTCTGCTGCACCAGTCCAAGCCGAATCCAAGCAGAATCTAGCGGTGGGCGCTGCTCCTGGCCGGCTACCAGTACTCCATGGTCCACCGAGCGGGCAAGTCGCTGCTTCGAGCCGATGCGCTGAGTCGGCTGCCGCTGCCGGAGAAGCCGAAGGAAGCGCCAACTCCCGCTGAAGTCGTCCTACTCATGGACTTCCTGGACGAGGGACCGGTGACGGCTCGGCACATCCGGACGTGGACTCGGACAGACCCGGACTTGTTCCGAGTTCTGCGTTTCACTGAGACCGGCTGCTGGCCAGAGCGGCCGCCGCCTGAGCTGCAGCCGTACTGCACGCGAGCCGACCAGCTGAGCACCCAAGACGGCTGTCTGCTCTGGGGCTGCCGAGTCGTAGTTCCCGAGGCCGGTCGAGAGGCGCTGCTGCACTGCCTGCACCAGGGGCACCAGGGCGCCACGAGAATGAAGGCGCTGGCTCGAAGCGTTTTCTGGTGGCCCAAGCTGGACGAGGCGATCGAGCGGCTGGTCGCCGCGTGCACCGAGTGCCAGGAGATGCAGAAGTCGCCAGGTCCGTTTCCACTGCAGCCGTGGGCGTGGCCGGACAAGCCGTGGTCGCGCCTGCACATTGACTACGCCGGGCCAGTCCAGGGCCGGATGTTGCTGGTTGTCGTGGACGCTCACTCCAAGTGGATGGACGTGCATGTGATGCCTTCGACGTCGTCGACTGCGACTATCGAGAAGCTGCGGTCGAGCTTTGCAACTCACGGTCTGCCGGACGTGATCGTCTCTGACAACGGTCCGAACCTGGTCAGCGCGGAGATGGAGACATTCCTGAGCAAGAACGGCATCCGGCACGTGCGCACGGCTCCGTACCACCCGGCGTCCAACGGCCAAGCAGAGCGAGCAGTTCAGACTCTGAAGCGTGCGCTGGCCAAGCAGCGAAGCGGCTCTCTGGAGGAGCGAGTCTCCCGGTTCCTCCTGACGTACCGAGTCACGCCGCATGCGACTACCGGGACGGCTCCCTGCGAGCTGCTGATGGGGCGGAGGCTGAAATCGTTGCTCGACCGAGTCCGCCCTGACCTGCCCGCCCGGGTGGCTGTCCAGCAGGCACTGCAGAAGGAGCAGCACGATGCCCACGCGCACGACCGCCGCATTAATGTCGGCGACTCGGTGCTGGCGCGAGACTTCGCGAGAGACGGACGCTGGAGACCGGCGACAGTCACGGAAAGTTCTGGTGCGGTCGACTTCACGTGCCGGTTCGATGACGGCAGAGACGCACACAGGCACGTGGACCAGGTGCGCAAGCCGGCCGAGGTCAGTCAGCTTCCGACCAAGCCGGCGGTACCAGCGGCAGCGGTGCCGCAGTGCGATGCGGTGCCGCAGTGCGATGCGGTGCCGAAGGACGCATCCGAAGTTTTTGCTGACGGCGTTGCTACTGAGGCTGCGGCGGAGCCTGACGCCATGCCGCAGCTTCGCCGTTCGATGAGGAAGTGCGCTGTACCTGAGCGACTGACTTACAGCTGAAGTAACTGTTGTTGATGAACTCGATTTTAGTACCTTAGTTGTGTTGCTCGCTTCAATATTTTTTTAATTATTACTAATAGTGTTAATTTTTGTTAATCTTACTTTCATACTTAAGTGCGAAGGGATGTGATGACTTGATATTGAGAGTTTGCATTTGCGGTTTTGGGGTTGGCCTGCGCTGGGGGGTTGGGGGCATGCTCAAGTTGCCTTTTAATTTATTGATTGTATTGTACGCACGTACTTTGTGCATGCCTAATATTACAATATATTTATCGACTGATTCTGGCTTTTGAGCCCTCATGCTTTTGTAATCGTCCGCCAAATATTGCAATAGTTGACTCTGTTAAAGATAGATCTAGTGCAAATAACAAGGATAGATCTAGGGAAAATAACAAGGATAGATCTAGTGCAAATAACAAGGATAGATCTAGGGAAAATAACAAGGATAGATCTAGTGCAAATAACAAGGATAGATCTAGGGAAAATAACAAGGATAGATCTAGTGCAAATAACAAGGATAGATCTAGTGCAAATAACAAGGATAGATCTAGTGCAAATAACAAGGATAGATCTAGGGAAAATAACAAGGATAGATCTAGGGAAAATAACAAGGATAGATCTAGGGAAAATAACAAGGATAGATCTAGTGCAAATAACAAGGATAGATCTAGGGAAAATAACAAGGATAGATCTAGTGCAAATAACAAGGATAGATCTAGTGCAAATAACAAGGATAGATCTAGTGCAAATAACAAGGATAGATCTAGTGCAAATAACAAGGATAGATCTAGTGCAAATAACAAGGATAGATCTAGGGAAAATAACAAGGATAGATCTAGTGCAAATAACAAGGATAGATCTAGGGAAAATAACAAGGATAGATCTAGTGCAAATAACAAGGATAGATCTAGTGCAAATAACAAGGATAGATCTAGTGCAAATAACAAGGATAGATCTAGTGCAAATAACAAGGATAGATGGAGTGCAAATAACAAGGATAGATCTAGTGCAAATAACAAGGATAGATCTAGTGCAAATAACAAGGATAGATCTAGTGCATCCGGTAAGAGCCCTTAATCATGGTTTTCTGTGTTGTTCTGTGAAACAACTAGTTGAAACAATTTCGGCTACTTTTGCAATTTTTATATTAAAATTTTGACTGCCGTTGCAGACTGCCAACTCAAACTGTCCTCAATTTCAGCTCCAAAAGCAGGGCAGCACCCAGACCCTTGGCTTGACTTAGAATAGCAGCTACCAACTCATTTCCTTTGAGACCATGGACAGAAGAATCCGCATCAGTTGGCGGGATTAAAGTGGGCCAGAGGAAAGACAGGTTGACACTTCTGAATTCGGGAATTCCCAGACTGCAGCAGAGGGATCCCTCCCTGCCCTGTCCATGGACTCCCCCTCAGTGCCAGTGGTCCCTGAATAATTCAGTAGCTAGTGGATTGCAAGCCGCAAAAATGCAGATGGTTTCTGTTTCATCAGCCGAGCGCGTCTCACGGGATTTCCGCGGCTTTCCTTGCAGAGGCGAAAAGTTCGGCTTCTTGTCGAGAAGGTCGACGGATACGACGGCTGCGTTGGAGAAGTCGTCCAGCCTGCGGCCGAATTTCAAGCCCTCGTCGGATCAGGTGCAACGTTGGGGAGCCTCCTTTGACTGCCTGCTGAATGACAAGTGTAAGGGCCAGTTCTGTGCATTGATGCTTCCTATTGTAGCTATGCCTGACAATTTACTGCAAACAGCAAGTAAAGACGATTTTGCTGTACTGATGGACCGTCACTTTTATACCAGCAGTAGTCATTCTCAATGGCTTATCTGATATTTCATTGGGGGTTCATGAATATCGAGTTGTATATCGAATCGAGTGAGCTGATGACTGATCTTTTGGCTCTGTACAAAAAGCCTCAGACGGTATAGCGTTCACTGTCGGGAATTCTGTTATGAATCATATAGTTTCAGGTCAATAAGTAGCATTTTTATGTAACAGATTCAGCTCTCAAAAATTGATTCGATTACAGACGGCCTCGCCCTATTCAGGGCCTTCCTCAAGACCGAGTACTCGGACGAAAACATCGAATTCTGGATCGCTTGTGAAGAATATCGCGGCCTAATTGGATTAAAGAAGCAGACGTTGAAGGCGCAGAAGATTTACACGGAATTTGTGGCCTTCCAGGCGCCAAGAGAGGTAACTGTTTCGAGATAAGCATAGCTTTTGTCTTTGGTGATAGGATGACTTGACCATAGACTATAGAATTGACAAGGAAACGGAGAGGGGACGTTTGACGGACATTTTAACGCCTGTTTAAACTAGTGAATGAAGACGCTGTCGTCTTCAAAGGTGGGACGATGTGTTATTTGCTCTTATTCTTTTATGGCCCGATATAAAAACTAACTAAGAAGCTTAGGCTATATTTGGTTTAGTTGTTGGGTGGAGATGTCAAAGGGGTTGTTGTTGTTGTTAGGTAGGGGTTGCCAAATGTGGGGGGCTCGCCCCCTCACCCTGGCTTCCGTAAGGCTAGTGGGGGGCTCGCCGCCCCCCACACCCCTGGCCTGGCCAACGCCACACCGACTGTGCTTTATTCTGCTTTGGACGAGGAGCATATGGAGTATGGAGAAGCATACGACTATGAAGCATAGTTAAATGTTTCAAGACAATGTCCTAGCTTCAGCCCAGAGCCACATGTCAGTCATTTCGGCCAACGGGGTAACGAATTACAAGAATGTTACTAAAAATTTACTAAAATTATGATTTTTGGCTATATCTTACTCAAACCAAATAAATTGACTCTATTTGCTTTCAACCTCCTGTCGGAGCATCAAGCTGCCCGCCATTCCCTCAAGCCGCTGCCAACATCGCAACTGCAGGTGAACCTGGACAGCACCACCCGTCTAGCAACCATCAATGCGATGGGCAGCCCGGACAGTCATTTATTTGAGCAGGCGCAGAAACGAATCCAAGCTCTGATGGAGAAGGACTCTTACCAGCGTTTCCTTCGATCTGAAGTCTACCAGGCACTGGTGAAGGACGCTCCAACCTCTGCGGCATCGACAGACGAGAACGCTGGCGGCGCCACTGCCGCTCAATCTTCGACCGTTTGAAACGATTGCAGACTGGCAATTCAAAGGATGAAAACATGGACAACTAAAAGTAGCTGAAGGCCGCGGGCGCTAGATTCGAAAATCATGCACATTTTCCTTGCAACTGAGTGTCTTTTGCTTGAGGTTGATCCAACCATTTTTTTCAGAAACGCTATACCTGCAGAGCAAAGCAATCGTACTAAACAAAGTAACTGGAATTTTTTAAATTCTGACTGGCAACTGACCCTAAACCTAACCTAAATCCTAATTAGCGGGCAGAGCAGCTCAGCAGCAAACGCATCTGACTCTCGCGCTGCAACCCCTTGGTATGATTCCGTGAGCGGCGATTCACAACTCAAGGTCCAACCCCCCAGGCGCAGACAATCAATTAATCATCAATTCACGTTAGGACAAATCGACAAGAATATGATTCCAGATATATTAGGGTTTTTTGTAATTCAGAAACAAATAAAAAACTATTTTTACACACAAAAATTCGAAAAGCAAATATTTTGTATGCCACATGTACCGTTTGAAGCTTTGTAGCTAGCTACTCAACTAATACATTCTAAAAGTACAATTAATTATGAATGCTGTTCATGAACGTTAAAATTTTAACATTCTCTTGTTCTGACTTACTGCTAAACGTACTGTTGATTTGAACCTTGGAAAACAGATTCCCAATAGGCGTTATCTCTAATAATAGAATTGCTTTCCTTCATGGCATGAAACTATGAATTAAATGTTCATTTTGTAATTTCATTTATTTCCATGAATTGCATCAAAAGCTAAAGCTGTTGTAGTTTAAATAGCTTAATTTAAAAAATGAAAATATTTTTTGAAAGGATGGAATTGACAATTGCTCTTATATACTCGTATATGCTCGTTCAATTTTTAATTATTCACTTACACATGACTTCTAGTTTGCAGGAACGAAAAAGGCACGCGTTTCCCGTGTTCCCTTAATTAATTTTAACAAACTGATTGACCTTTATTTTATCGGATATATCCTTAAATAATCTCAAATACCTTTCTACACACCGTTTTTTGGGCGAAATTTAGTTTTTTTTTGCTTCTGTTTTATACTGTTTAGTTTTAAATATTGTTTGCTTCAGAGTATAGGTTAAATTTTACTTCAATAAATCTGGTGTAGCTATGTATAACAAATAGAGGTTAATTCGCAACGACGCAAGATTTAGTTATAATTTGCGATAATTGTTTGATACACTGGATCACGTTGCGATTTAAGCATTTGATTTTTGAAACCAATAAGTATTTAACTGTTGGCCATAGTTGCATTAATCAATCCAACAGTAAGCTTCATCTGTCAATCTATCTATCTATCTATCTATCTATCTATCTATCTATCTATCTATCTATCTATCTATCCATCTATCTATCTATCTATCTATCTATCTATCTATCTATCTATCTATCTATCTATCCATCTATCTATCTATCTATCTATCTATCTATCTACCTATCTATCTATCTATCTATCTATCTATCTATCTATCTATCTATCTATCTATCTATCTATCTATCTATCTATCTATCTATCTATCTATCTATCTATCTATCCATCTATCTATCTATCTATCTATCTATCTACCTATCTATCTATCTATCTATCTATCTATCTATCTATCTATCTATCTATCTATCTATCTATCTATCTATCTATCTATCTATCTATCTATCTATCTATCTATCTATCTATCTATCTATCTATCTAGCTCAGTGCAGTTTGTATTCTAGCCAGTCTAGTCAGCACTCCAGCCAGTCGGCAGCTTCACACTGCGAAAGGTCAAGTTGCTGGCTGGGCCCGATGTCTGCGGACGCTGAACGAGGCGCTGACGACAGCCTTCAGCCTCCCTTTCTGGGACAGATTGGTCTACCAGCGCTGTCCTGGAGCCGCCCGCAGTTACTGCCAGCATAGACAGCGACCTGCTGGCGTAGTAGTCTGTCGCAGGCGAGACTGACGACTGGTCTGTTAAGCTACCGGCAGCGGCGGGCAGTCGCAGTCGAGCCAGACTGTCGCAGAACTCGCGGACCCGATCGGCGTGTCGAAGTTCGGCCCGGCGGCGCCTGTCCAGCTCCAGCAGCTGCTGGTTGCCAGGCGACCGGTCGGAGGACTCGGCAACTCGGCGTTCCACAGCTGCCAGCAGCTGGCTGGTGAGCTGCGGACTGCCGCTGCACCTGCCCTGAAGGTTATTCAAGGACAAGGCCGTTTCATAAGCTCGAAATTTTACAACACGGTAAGGTCTTCAAAACCCACAACTTAAACGATTGCGATAACACTTATAAAGTTTAAGGTCTGGGATTTTTTCTGTCTCAGACCGGAGAAAATGGAATATGAGGAACAGGAAGATAGGGCACAGAGGAGGATGGGGCACAGGGGAGGATGGGGCACAGAGGAGGATGGGGCACAGGATGATGGGGCACAGGGGATGATGGGGCACAGGGGGAGGATGGGGCACAGGGGAGGATGAGGCACAGAGGAGGATGGGGCACAGGATGATGGGCACAGGGGATGATGGGGCACAGGGGGAGGATGGGGCACAGGGGAGGATGAGGCACAGAGGAGGATGGGGCACAGGATGATGGGGCACAGGGGATGATGGGGCACAGGGGGAGGATGGGGCACAGGGGAGGATGAGGCACAGAGGAGGATGGGGCACAGGATGATGGGGCACAGGGGATGATGGGGCACAGGGGGAGGATGGGCACAGGGAGGATGGGGCACAGGGGAGGATGGGGCACAGGGGATGATGGGGCACAGAGGATTGATGATGGGGCACAGAGAAGGATGGAGCACATGAGATCGATGATGAGGCACAGAGGAGGATGAGGCACGGGAGGATGGGGCACAGGGGGAGGATGGGGCACAGGGGGAGGATGGGGCACAGGGGAGGATGGGGTACAGGGAGGATGGGGCACAGGGGGAGGATGGGGCACAGGGGAGGATGAGGCACAGAGGAGGATGGGGCACAGGATGATGGGGCACAGGGGATGATGGGGCACAGGGGGAGGATGGGGCACAGGGGAGGATGGGGCACAGGGGAGGATGGGGCACAGGGGATGATGGGGCACAGAGGATTGATGATGGGGCACAGAGAAGGATGGAGCACATGAGATCGATGATGAGGCACAGAGGAGGATGAGGCACGGAGGATGGGGCACAGGGGAGGATGGGGCACAGGGGGAGGATGGGGCACAGGGGAGGATGGGGTACAGGGGGAGGATGGGGTACAGGGAGGATGGGGCACAGGGGAGGATGGGGCACAGGAGAGGATGGGGTACAGGAGAGGATGGGCACAGGGGAGGATGGGGCACAGGGAGGATGGGGCACAGGGGAGGATGGGGCACAGGGGAGGATGGGCACAGGGGAGGATGGGACACAGGGGAGGATGGGCACAGGGGAGGATGGGGCACAGGGAGGATGGGGCACAGGGGAGGATGGGGCACAGGGAGGATGGGGCACAGGGGAGGATGGGGCACAGGGAGGATGGGCACAGGGGAGGATGGGGCACAGGGGAGGATGGGGCACAGGGGAGGATGGGGCACAGGGGAGGATGGGGCACAGGGGAGGATGGGGCACAGGGGAGGATGGGGCACAGGGGAGGATGGGGTACAGGGGAGGATGGGGCACAGGGGAGGATGGGGCACAGGGAGGATGGGGCACAGGGGAGGATGGGGCACAGGGGAGGATGGGGCACAGGGGAGGATAGGGCACAGGGAGGATGGGGCACAGGGGAGGATGGGGCACAGGGGAGCTGTGGTGAAAAGTGAAAAGATCAAGCCCATGTCGGTAGGGCTTTTCCCGAGAAACCAGTCTCGAGGTATTTTCTAAAGAAAGAAAGTTTCCCGTCCTTCGTAAGCATCCCTTTTCTCTGAGTACTCCTATCAGTACATGTAATTGATACTGCTGGTGTAGTTATATTAATAGAATTAAAATTCTATGGAGGAATAAAATGTATTATAAAACATATAAACTCCCAATACCGACAATACCTTTTGCTGCGAAACCGTAGTGTCCTAATTTAGTTGTCCATGGCCTATAGGCAAACACAGGGGCGTCGCCATGCATTTTATGGGGGCAGGACAAAGCCAAGAATTCAACGTGTTCATGACTACATTCCTACATGTCCATTATTTTGAGAATCGGTGTTGTCAGCGGTCATTTTAGCGCCGCAGCCACTCTTTTGGCGCCGCAGGCACTCATTTTGGTGCCCTTAAGAAAATTTATTGA
Source organism: Macrostomum lignano (assembly GCA_002269645.1). Classification (NCBI taxonomy): domain Eukaryota; kingdom Metazoa; phylum Platyhelminthes; family Macrostomidae; genus Macrostomum; species Macrostomum lignano. Next base: position 47,263 of record NIVC01001705.1, on the reverse strand, counting down.
TTTCCCTAACGGGTTACTAGGTAGGGAGGAGGGGGACAATGCATTGGCATGTCCCCCATAGCTTTTACTGGGGGGGGAGGGGGGGAAGCCGTAGGTCTTGTGAAAAAAATGAAAGTCACCTGCCCCCGCTGCTGGAGCACCATCTGCAGGTCTCGCCGCTCCAGCTCCCGCTCGGCAGGCGTCGCCGAGGCTGCTTGCAGGCGAAGCCGCCAGCGCCTGGCGGTTTCCCGATCGCCGCTTCGTTTCGCCAGTGCCGCTCGCGTGGCCGCCAGGCGCCGATTGTAGCGCCGAAATAGCGCCGCCTGCTCGGAAGCCACAGCTGCGCTGACAATGGCGCCGGCCCGGGTCAGCTCCGCTAACCGGTGACGGAGCGCCACATCCTCCTTGAAGTTGGCCAGAGTCGCCGACTGCTGCTGCTGCCGCTGACGAGTGCCGTCCATACGGAGAGCAAGCGCCGATCTTATAGCTTGGCTGCGGCATTTTAACCCGGGGTACGAGCGTACATGCATACACTGCTTTCCGAACCTTCTCTCTCCGGACCAAAGCATATACGCTCGTGATGATGTTTGAACAGCCGAATACCAAAATTATAGCATATCTCACTCACACTGTTGAAAGCAAAACAAATAAAAGGGAAGCGATGTCAAATAAGGTGCGTCATCAGTGCACAAAAGCCTAAATTGAAATGAAGACTGGAATAATTAAGCGATAACGAACAAGGGGTGCACGAGCTTCATGCATGAACGACTTTTGAGAAACCCGTGTCCCAGGGGCATCACCATAGTAAAAGCTATGGGGGGACATGCCAATGCTTTGTCCCCCCCCACTCCACCTTGTGACCCGTTGTGGTAATCAATAAGTTTTCTCCAGGGCGCCAAAATGTGCCTGCGGCGCCAAAAGGAATGCCTGCGGCGCCAAAATGACTGTCTGCGGCGCCAAAATGACAGCTGCTTGAGAATGAATGCCTGCGGCGCCTAAATGAGCGCTGACAACACGATTCTCAAAATAATGGAAATGTAGGAATTTAGTCAAGTACACAGGTCGGATTTTTCCCATAAGCGCCAGTGTATTCAGTACACCTCTGTGTGTCAATCAGCACTGCGCCTCAGTGCAGCCTTGCCAAGTCTCCAAATTTCATCAGAACGTCGATCACATGTGTCTGCATCAGCTGTAACTTCGTTGGTCACTAACCTTCACCCAGGCGGAGCTTCTGGACCCTCAACAGGTGACACCATGCAGGTGACTATGGACACCCTGATACGAATTTCTCTAGTTTCGCCGATCAAGCCCCGACAGTGGGCAAGCCTCAACTGCTGGACATCCTCAGCTAGTCTCACAAGCATTCCGTCATCACCCCGACGCCGTCGGCACCTTCAACAGATGACATCAGGTGACTATGGACACGCTGTTGCGAATTTCTTTGATGTCGCTGACCAGCATCAATATTGGGCAAACTTTAACTGCTGGTCGTTCTCAGCTAGACTCTCAAACAGTCTATCCTCACAATTTTGTAAACTGAACAGAATCTTCGCGAAGAAAAAAATTACTAGAAATTATCCAATTTTCTGTGTGGAATGAGGATTAATTTTGAGTGTCTATAGTCGGTTTCGTCTCCTTGAAGGTGCCGACGACGGCTAAATGACAACCGGATGCTTGAAAAACTAGTTAAGGATGACCAGCAGTTGAGGTTTGCCCATTATTGAAGCTTGATAAGAAAAATCTGAAACATTTGCAACCGGATGTTCACATAATCGCCTGGTGTAATCTGTATCTGCTGAAGGTGCCGACGGCGTCGGGGTGATGACGGAATGCTTGAGACTATCTGAGGATGTCCAGCAGTTGAGGCTTGCCCACTGTCGAGGCTTGATCGGCGAAACTAGAGAAATTCGCATCACCTGCATGGTGTCACCTGTTGAAGGTCCAGAAGCTCCGCCTGGGTGAAGGTTAGTGAGTGACTAACGAAGTTACAGCTGATGCAGACACATGTGATCGACGTTCTAATGAAATTTGGAGACTTGGCAAGGCTGCACTGAGGCGCAGTGGTGATTGGCGCACAGGGGTGTACTGAATACACTGGCGCTTATGGGAAAAATCCGACCGGGCAGAATCGTCGAATATCTCGACGGTCTGAAGGGCTGGCGACTTGATTCTTGTTTGAGAAGGTGCGCAAAAAAGTTGGCCCGTGTTCTTGAATTTCGTGTGCCTGCGTTGCTCCGTTCCGGCGCAGCAAAAAAATTTTCAGGGAGGGAAATTCCCCCCTCTCGGTAGTTCTACTGTTAATTCGAAACAACACACAAACTCTAGTAGCTACTTACTCCCAGTAAGTAGTCTGCAATGGAAAATTCGATATTTAAAATATTCGAGGATAGAAAAGTTTCTTGCTTCCCTAGCAAATAAGTCAGAGTTACAATCCCAATCCCGAAGTCGCGTGGCGTTTTAGTAGGAAGCAAGCCAATAAAACGGAACAAAAAATCTAAATATAGCTGGCCAGCTAATATCTGCTATTGCGCTGATCAGATGCAACTAACAGCGATACCAAAGCCCAATCAAAAGGAAGTTCCGTCTTATAGTGACACAGCTTGAGTATATAAATAGGTCTTCTTACTTACCACGCAATATATATATGAAGTCTAGATTCAACATTGAAAAGCTTCGCTTAAGAACTCATTATCAGTCAGGAATTTTGCTCGTTTTGTTGTTGCAAACGATTGCTCTACAAAGTCAAGAATGCCATATCACTGCGCGTAAGTAAAAGTAAAAATCTTTGCTGCTTTTCTCCCAAATATTTGCAATACAATCGTATCATTTTGCTACAGCAGCAAACTGAGCTTCAGCGAGCAGGACTGTCGCCTTGCATTGCGGAGCTATCTGCGACACCGTAAAAAGCTATCTAGCTGCCTAGCTGGGCTGTTCCGCGGCTGCGTTCCCGACGGCGAGATCACCATCTACAGCGTAGAGAATCATCTGGCTTACAAGGTTAAGACAAATTGTATTGTAATTAAGACGATATAAAGAGTAGCACATCAAGAATACCTTAGTACATGATAGTTTATTATCGATAGAATTCACTCCTAGTTTGCGCCCCAACACTTGTAATTAAGTACATGATGCATGTACTCAACCAAACACGAATAATTTCCATTATGAAAGATTTCACAATGAAGTACTGTTATGTTTGAAAATTACAATAACTCTTGCAGACAACCAATCCATCGTTATTGATACCATGCATGCAGGTTACACTAGAATCCGTTATTGAGCGGCGCAGAAACTATGGCTACTCCATATTCAGTCAAGCCGAGGCCGATTCAGCCAAACAAGAGCCAAGCAGCCCGGAGACAGGCCGAGAGTTTGATAGCTGCGAAAGAATCGTGAACTGTTTTAGCAAAGCCCAACGCGAGGCATGCAACCAGTGCAACGGCAGCGGCCTGACAGACTGCAGAGTCTGTAACGCCAGGGGCCACATTGACTGCGACTGCTTGGAGGAATCGTACCTGCCAGAGCTGCCTTCCGAATCTATCTATGGCCAAGCGCCTTGCGAACTGTGCGACGGATGCACCCACTGCTACGTTTGTTTTAACTGCGATGGCCGACTGCTGAATAAGTGTCAAGCTTGCGATGGAAAAGGAGAAACTATAAATGTGCCTCAAGTTTGGATTAAACGGTAACCCATATTAGATTTTTATGTTCCTATAGTTCCCTATGATTCTTGATACAAAAAATCTTATATTCAATATCAACAAAATCCCTGAAAATCGTTTGAGATCCAATTTAGACTACTAAGAAAAAGTAGACAGATACAGATTTTAATTGTAGTCTCTCCCATAGCCTGAAAATGTTGCCATAAAAAGAAAGAGCAACTAAAAAAATGTTGGTGCACACCTAGTGTTGGGAGAGGATGGCCTGTGGCTATGTCTGAATAATAAAGGCAAACAAGACAGAAACCTATCTTGGTTTGCCACAACACATTTTCTGATCAATAGCATTTCCCCCTAACTACATTTGCAGCACTGTCCAGCATAATTACCATGTGCTGGATCTACCAGATGAATTGGACAAGTCACTAGTGGCACAGGCTGAAGGCTTGCTTCTACAAGATGGTGGAACAGCAATGAAAGCAATGGAAGCTGAGCTGCAAAGAATGCACTTTAAGATGCAATTAATGGCCAATGAAAATATAACACACCAACGCATAACAAAGCATTGCGTACCTATTGCCAAAGTGCTATATAAATATAGCAAAGGCAAGAAAGGCAAATTCTGGGTGCTGGGCATCTCTGGTGACTTTTGCTACTGTCCTAACATGCCTTCAGATTTGTATTTTGGTTAAAATTAACAATGATCAAACATAGAAAAATCAGTCTAATGATTCAAAATTTTTATAAAGATTTATTAATTATAACTTGCCATTTCTATTTAAGTTTTCAATTTTATAGTTTCAAAGTTGCAACTCATAATTTTGTATTATATTACATCTTTTTAATCATACAAATGCACTTCAAGACATTGAAAAGTATCCACCCTGATCTAATAAGCCATTTCTCTCTGATTGCAACTGCAAGTTATATAAATTGGCATCCTACACAAGTGACTATTTTGGCATTATGACAATAGAAAGTAAATTTATGACTCATACATGTGCAATCCCCCTGGTTTACACTGACTATGCAACTTACTTTTTGACCAAAAATGCAAATTACCTGTGAAAAAACCCAAAAAATGTTACAATTATGACTATAGGTATCAATAAAAGAAGCTTGTTTAGGCCTTCTCAAAATTTTATATTTGTTTTTAGAAAATACTAGCAATCTTCGCCCCCCGATGGGGGGACATCTGGATAGAACTTCTGTTCTCTACAAGTAAAAAAACCGCCAAATAGAGTCTTTACAAAGACAACAGAAAAACTGCTCAAATGAAGCGCAATGCAAAAAGAAAACATCCCAAGACAGCAAGCATCCCCCTCCCCCCAGATAGCAAGCACCCCCAGATAGCAAGCATCCCTCAGATAGCAAGCACCCCAGATAGAAAGAACCCCCAGATAGCAAGCATCCAATTGATAGCAAGTATCTATCCTTAAATAGCAAGCATCCACCAGACAAAAAGTATATAGTGCAACATTTCCTTAGCTTTCTAGAAGCTCCTTTATGATTGGCATGACGCTTCTTATTACGTTTGAAAATGTCTCTTCTGTGTTTGAAATGGTGGCTATTTTATGTTTGAATTGGTGGCTTTTTAATGTTTGGCATGGTGACTCTTTAATGTTTGACATCGTGCCAGTTTTATGTTTGTCATGGTGGCTCCTTAATGTTAGAAACAGTGCCTCTTTAATGTTTGACATGGAGTCACATATATGTTTCACATGGTGGCTCTTCTATTTCTAATTTGGTAGCTCTTTCATGTTTGACATCGTGGCTCGTTAATGTTTGACATGGTGGCTCTTTAACGTTCGACATGGTGGCTCTTTAATGTTCGACATGGTGGTTCTTTACTGTTCGACATGGTGGCTCTTTAATGTTTGACATGGTGGCTCTTTAACGTTCGACATGGTGGCGCTTTAATGTTCGACATGGTGGCTCTTTACTGTTTGACATGGTGGCTCTTTAATGTTCAACATGCTGGCTCTTTAATGTTTGACATGGTAGCTCTTTAATGTTCAACATGGTGGCTCTTTATTGTTTGACATGGTGGCTTTCTAATGTTTGACATGGTGTCTCTTTAATGCTCGACATTGTAGCTCTTTAATGTTCTACATTGTGGCTCTTTAATTTTCTACATTGTTGCTCTTCAATGTTTGACATGGTAGCTCTTTTATGTTCGACATGGTGGCTCTTTATTGTTTGACATGGTGGCTTTCTAATGTTTGACATGGTGTCTCTTTAATGCTCGACATTGTGGCTCTTTAATGTTCTACATTGTGGCTCTTTAATTTTCTACATTGTGCTCTTTAATATTTGACATTGTGGCTCTTTAATGTTTTACATTGTGGCTCTTTAATATTTGACATGGTGGCTCTTTAATGTTCAACATGGTGGCTCTTTATTGTTTGACATGATGGCTCTTTAATGTTCGACATGTTGGCTCTTTACTGTTAGACATGGTGGCTCTTTAATGTTTGACATGGTGGCTCTTTAATGTTTGACATGGTGGCTCTTTAATGTTCGACATGGTGGCTCTTTATTGTTCCAAATTGTGGCTCTTTAATGTTCTACATGGTGGCTCTTTAATGTTCTACAGGGTGGCTCTTTAATGCTCTACATGGTGGCTCTTTAATGCTCTACATTGTTGCTCTTTAATGTTTGACATGGTGGCTCTTTAATGTTCTACATGGTCTTTCTTTAATGTTCTACATTGTGCTCTTTAATATTTGACATTGTGGCTCTTTAATGTTTTACATTGTGGCTCTTTAATATTTGACATGGTGGCTCTTTAATGTTCAACATGGTGTGGCTCTTTATTGTTTGACATGATGGCTCTTTAATGTTCGACATGTTGGCTCTTTACTGTTAGACATGGTGGCTCTTTAATGTTTGACATGGTGGCTCTTTAATGTTTGACATGGTGGCTCTTTAATGTTTGACATGGTGGCTCTTTAATGTTCTACATTGTGGCTCTTTATTGTTTGACATGATGGCTTTTTAATGTTCTACATTGTGGCTCTTTGATGTTTGACATAGTGGCTCTTTAATATCTGACATGGTGGCTCTTTAATGTTTGACATGGTGGCTCTTTTATGTTCGACATGGTGGCTCTTTAATGTACGAAATAATGGCTCGTTTATGTTCGACATGGTGGCTCTTTAGTGTTTGACATGGCTCTTTAATGTTTGACATGGTGGCTCTTTTATGCTTGACATGGTGGCTCTTTAATGTTCGACATGGTGGCTCTTTTATGTTTGACATGGTGGCTCTTTTATGCTTGACATAGTGGCTCTTTAATGTTTGACATAAAGTCACTTATATGTTTTGCATGGTGCCTCTTAAATATTAGACATGGTGGCTCGTTTAGGTTTGACATGTTGGCTCTTTTATGTTTGACATGGTGGCTCTTTTATGTTCGACATGGTGGCTCTTTTTTGTTCTACATGGTAACTCTTTTATGTTTGATACGGTGGCTTTTTAATATCTGACATGGTGGCTCTTCTATGTTTGAAATTGTGGCTCTTCTATGTTTGACATGGTGGCTCTTTAATGTTTGACATGGTGGCTCTTTAATGTACGACATAATGGCTCGTTTATGTTCGACATGGTGGCTCTTTAATGTTTGACATGGTGGCTCTTAAATGTTTCACATGATGGCTCTTAAATGTCTTACATGGCGGCTCTTTTATGTTCTTCATGGTGGTTCTTTAATGTTCGACATGGTGGCTCTTTAATGTTTGACATGCTAGCTCTTTAATGTTCGACATAGTGGCTCTTTTATGTTTGGCATGGTGGCTCTTTAATGTTCTTCATGGTGGCTCTTTTACGTTTGACATGGTGGCACTTTAATGTTCGACTTGGTGGCTCTTTAATGTTCGAAATGGTGACTCTTTTATGTTTCATATGTTGGCTCTTTAATGTTTGACATAGAGTCACGTATATGTTTTACATGGTGCCCATGTAATGTTTGACATGGTGCCTCTTTTATGTTTGACATTGTGCTTTTTTATGTTTAGCAGTTTCGTGTTTTCAAGGTGTTTTATAAAAAAATTATTTTGCACTACTAAGATTCGAACCCAGGTCGCTATGTTGGCAGCCTAGTCTGTTCGTATCTAGGGCTATCTCTTTTCAATTGGAGTACATTAATTGTGGCCCTTATAATTCAATTCTTACAGCAAGTCAATTAAAGTAAAAAGTTATGACATAATCAATTTCTCAGTCAGCCAGTATCAGTCTCAGTTCAAGTTAGCAATATTGGTTACACAATTTAAATCAAGTCGTGTGTGAATTTCTTCGGCACTGTTTTCAACTTGTTGTGATGCAATCTTTATCAGAATTGAAATTCAGTCAGTCAGTTTTTTCTCTAGCATTCTTACAATGCATTTCAGGTCGAAAGAGCTGCTTGACCTTTGCAAAAAAGCATGTTTTTCGAATATTTAATCCCTTTAACATTGAGAAATTTCTTAGCCAAGATGCATGTACTGTCCCAGGAAAATTTCTGATCGAATGGTGCAAGTTTGAAGAAAATCGGTTGAGCCAATTTTTCTGAAATCTATCGCATACCTACCTACCTACCCACATACAGACAACTCATTTTTAGTATATAGGATTGTGTTTTTTAAATTTCTATTAATTATTTTATATTATAATTGTACCCAAATACTTTGGTATTAGAAATTTTAATTCCAACAATTTGGCTGCAAGGTAAGTCAATAAGCCCAATAAACAAGTAGAAACTTCATAGAAAAAGAAGAGAATTGCAATTACAAAAGTGTTTTCAAGAATTAAGAATTAAAAAATAAAGATAAAGAAAAGGCTTAATTAATTTCACCAATTCTTAAAAAGGAAAAATAAAAAATGCAGTAAAATTTAACCAACTCATTTATAATTAAACAAGTAGCTTATGGATACTACTTGAGAAATTTCCATAAGGTCTTTTTGATGATGATAGTTCTAAAATTTATATTTATTTATTGCTTAAATATTTTATTTTGCATCAAATAACTGTTCAAATAGTATTATTACAAGTACAGAAAAGGGGTTAACAATGTTACTTAATTCATTTATTATAGCCCATAGGATCAATATAGGCTACAACTCTCAATTATTAAGTGGGACATTTTAGAAAAAAATGAAGTGTTTAAAGCTACATTTAGCTACTTTTATTAAGTTTTAAAAGTAATTATTGGCTGGGGGCTATGAACTAATAGGCCTATAAGTCTAAAGACTAAATTTAAAGTAATTTACTGAGGCGTGAGGCCTAGGCCTGATAAAAATTTCCTTTAAACTAACAGTGAACAGGACCGATACTTTTTTAAAAATGGTCACTCATATTCTTTAATTCAGTAACTGTGTCACATTCCTGTATTGAATATTCTACTTGCTAATAGCCCGGAGTTCTTTCATGGTGCTCTTCACTTCAGGTGGAGTGTTGTCGTGTGGCTCCAACACCCAGAAAACATGATTTCCGCTAATCGGCAGAGGCTTGTCGATGCCATCGACTCGATTTCCACTAGTGCGCAGAACTTTGAAGTCAGGCCGGACAGCAAACTGGTAGGTTATGTATCCAGAACAGATAATAGCTGCGGTGGTCAGTGCTCCAACAAGCGGAATACTGTCCACAGAAGACGTAAGTCGACGAAGAAGTTGAGAAAATGTTTTAACTTCGGTTGCGTGTGACTTCATATTGTCAGGAACGGCTTGGGTATTGTAATTTCAAACGATATGAACAATACGGATCACACTTAGATTCACTTAAATGGTTTGCCAAGTTGTAATAATTCAGATTCCAGAGAATTAGAGGCAACAAAAACGATTTTGAATTTAACCTGTTATTATAGTTTTAACAAAATTTACCTAGACACTAACAGGCATTTTGGAGCATTTCTATTTAAGAAATGCTATCTAGGATTTCTATCTAGGAGCAAGTATTATGCCTTATACTACTGAACAATTCCTAAAAAATAGTTAAGAAATCCTTTGTATGTGATAAACCTGACAACCTGACAACTGACCTAAGGTTATATATTGTAAACTAAACGCAGGATTTTTGGAATTCGTTGCAAGAAGCCATGTTTTTTAACAAAGTAACCTTGATATTCAGAAATTTCACTGAAATTTCTCGGCACCTTAGTAGAACTTTTACTGGGCCAAGAATTACATGTACTTGATTCGAGCGAAAGAAAACGACCCATTTAATTTACATTATTAACCAAAATATATTGACAAAATTATGTACACGTACTAGCTGTAGCTGTTCACAAAGGGCTATAGGGTGCTGTAGCAATATATATAAAAGACAGTACACGGCATGGAAGTCTTATGGCAGGCGCGTCGCCACCAAGGGGGCCAGGGCCGGACGACATGTTCCCCCAGTGAAGCTATGGGAATGCTTTGTCCCCCCACCCCACCTCTGACCCGTTGTAGTAATCAATAATTTTTCTTCAGGGCGCAAAATATAGCGCCCGCGGCGCGCTAAAATATGCGGCGCTAAAATATCAGTGCCTGCGCGACGCCAAAATGATCGTATCTGCTGCGCCAATATGGGCGCTGGACAACACCGCGGTTCTCAAAATAATGGACACGTAGGAATTTATTAGTTATATACATGTACATGTTGAATTATTTGGCTTTGTCCCCCCCCCACCATAAAATCCATAGTGACGCCCCCTGTCTTATGGTGTTGTTTCTAGTCGACATCGTCTGATACTCGTAAATTAGTTATCGATTGCAGTCAAAAATCGGTTTGTTATAAATTAACATGTTGCTTTTTATAATATTGATATATGTACTTTTGGAACCTCGGGTGCTTACCTGTATACTTTACTGCCGTGGGAATTTAAATCTCCAGAATCTCCTTTGTATGCATTTACAGTACGTACTGAAAGCACTAAGCGGCTTAAAATGTTTTCAGAATTTTAGTAGCCACTATAGAAAGCCGGCCCCTTCATACAGTAAACTGCATGCACGACTGCAAGGACAGCTCACGACTTAAAGGTCGGGGGTTCGATTCCCGATCCCACTGGAACAATTTGTGTCCCTGAGCACGACACTTATAACTCTGCATTCTTCAGTTCACCCAGCTGTAAAATGGGTGAGCTGTAAAAATGGGGTAATTGAGGGTGCGTACCCCCCAGCCCCTTGGACTGAACAGCCGTACGCAGCCTAGCTCGTAAATCAATTATATTTATTTCTTTAAATTGCGGCAGAGATAACAGTAGCGAGGTAACCTGTAGGCCTGTACGACACCTGCCCATAGCATCAGAGGGAACCACCACGGATTTTATGGGGGGACAAAGCCAATTATTCAGCATGTACATGTACATGACTAATAAATTCCTACTAAGACCATTATTTTGAGAACCGGGTGCATGTTGTCAGCGCTCATATTGGCGCCGCAGGTACTCATTTTGGCGCCGCAAGCACTTATTTTAGCGCCGCAGGCGCCATTTTTGCTCCCTGAAGAAAAATGACTGGTTACTACAACGGGTCAGAGGCTGTGGGGTGGGGGGACAAAGCATTGGCATGTCCTAGCTCCCATAGCTTTGCTGGGGGTGGACATGTCCCACTGTCCCATCTATGTAATATCAAATATTGAATATAACCATTATTGTATTCACCGCGGCTTCGTAATATGAATACATGTACTGTACATGTACAGAACGACAAACTTTGCACAGCACGTACCCGGGATACACCTGTACATGTAAAATGATCGCTCAAAAGTATGATGGTATGACGCATATACATGTAAATATATACGTGTATTTTAAGTATTTAAACGAAGTTGAATAGCAGCAGGTAAACTACATTATATAACCAATACCGAATACTGTACCTAAGCTATAACGTTTAAAATATATGAGACGCGTACAATTATAAAAGCCATAAGCATGTCAGTAATTGGTACACACCTATAGTACTATTTACATACGCGAGATACCGCGGTATATATTTTCTGCGACAAAATGTCAAAAAGCGCCGTCACTCCCAGTTAAAGATTAATGTACTGTATGCCGCATGGTTCACGCCATAGCGTACTTCCTAGTGTGCTCTCTGGCCTGCTTAGAGAACTCTTTCTCGTTGGTTTTGTACAGCCGGCCAATGTCCGCCACCAGCGGATCGTCCGGATTCGGCTCGGCCAGCAGGGAGGTGAGCGACAGCAGCACCTTGTTGATGGTGAGCGCCGGGGACCACTGCTTCTGCAGGATGTCCAAGCAGATCTGGCCGTGCGCGTTGATGTTGGGATGGTAGATCTTAGTAAGAAACTGCAGCCGCGGCGGCTTAAAGGGATAGTCGGTGGGAAATTGGATTCGCAGGTAGAAGACGCCGTTCTCGTATGGCGTGTCCGGCGGTCCCACGATGGTGCCCTGCCAGGTGTACAGGTCGTCGCCAAGTGGGCCGGCCGATACGTACGGTGGCGGGTCCAGCTGCATGGTGTGCAGCTCTTTGGCTATCCGTTTCAGAGCCATAATTACTGTATGCTGTATATGCACTGTTCCCTCAGCTTAGCTGTCAAAATCGCAGTTTTGTATGCAATTTATATGTTCAGCAGATAAAGTTTAGACTGTGTACATTCGCCCCGGCCGCGCGTACAGTCACTCCTCTCTGTACGCACGCGCGCACTCATGGCGCACACGTCATGAAGTTCTTTTTTTAATGCATTTTATGCCTGGCCTTATCCACGAAGCTAATAAAATCTAGAATTTTCTATCCTTGCAATTGTAGGTCATAGATCTAAAAATAGCATCAAGCAGAGTGAGTCACAAACGCACGACAGCAGTTGCCTTACTTTAGCGGGAAAGAAGAGAGCGAGCAGAACTAGGTACTAAAATTATTTTGCTGCTTTTTAAGACGACAGATTTCATTTCCTGTATATAGTTCTGCAACGTGCAAAGCTAAATGTGCAATGAAAGTTCCGTATTTTAATGCCTTCGCTAAATAGAAAAAAATATTTCGTAAGATCGTTCTCGTTAACTAGGAACCATGCATGGTTGACTGGCAGCATTATAATTAATTAATAATCGATAATTATCGATCTGTTTGAAAATATTGCAAGCAAATGTCAGCTTGTGCGCCTTTTGAGACCGAAGAAATAAAAAAATGAACAGAGAAAATTGTCAAAAAAGAATTAATATTTAGATTTTGCGCTTTTCACGACTTGCATAGTGACATCATTGACTTTAGTTTTATCACTAGTGCAGTAAGCCTGCATGTACACCTTTGCTTGATTGATTGTCTAAAAGAAGTCTGTATGGACTGACTGTCCCCTCAGTAAAGCAGTCTTGTACACTGGTAGACTGACTGACCCCTCAGTAAAGCAGTCTTGTACACTGGTAGACTGACCGACCCCTCAGTAAAGCAGTCTTGTACGAGTACACCGGTAGACTAGATCTGACCCCTCAGTAAAGCAGTCTTGTACACTGGTAGACCAACTAACCACTCAGTAGTCTTGTACACTGAGAAGTAACATCGTGATAAATGCCTAAATAAGTTTGTAGTTGTTCCAGTCATCTGAAATTTAGGTAGCAGATAATTTTTACAATAATTTGTAAATAAGAGACGCTTGAAGCTCGATATGTTTTCAATCTTTAATTAGACTTAGACTACAACATGCAATGGTTAATTCGCATATTTATAACAACGGTTGCATAAGTTTATTATGGTCAAAGTACAGCTGTGTACTTTGCTCAAACAGCAGCTTGAACAGAACTGCGCACAGAACACAGTTTTAACCAAAATCTGTTAATAACAGTAGTTAACGAAAGTTTGACACTACATTTATGTTGTTACTTACAGTATAGTGAAATGCGAGTTTGTCAGTCAGAATAATTGACCACTAATTAACAGCATTGGATAATTAAAATAATGCATTAATTTGCTAAAAGATTGACTTAATTAGTTAAAAATATATTAACACATAATTCAAACTGAGGATCCGGAAACCCACCTTAGGATTCGGAAACCCAACCCGAGGATCCGGAAACCCAAACTGAGGGTCTGGAAACCCAACCTAAGGATCCCGAAACCCACCTAAGGATTCGGAAACCCAACCTAAGGATCCGGAAAACTGAGGATCCGGAAACCCAAACTGAAGATCCGGAAACCCAACCTGAGGATCCGGAAACCCAACCTGAGGATCTGGAACGCCTAGTGGAAACCCAATCTTAAGATCCAGAAATCCAATACGAGTAGCCAGAAACCCGAAAGTTAATTCAACTTCAAAGCGCCCAATCCACGGTAATTCCGCGGATTTTCCACGACACGCCTTAGGTAAACTGAGCAAATCTTTCGCTGCACAAGGCGGCCCCGTGATCCCGATAGTCCTTCCGCGACACCGCATAGCATTCCAAAGCTCCGTCGGGCGACAGGGCCAAGTCGCGACCGCCTAGCCAGGCTTGAGCGGCCGGGTCGCCATGGCAACGGACGCCTAGCGGAAAATCGTCCGGCAGAGAGGCTCGCAATTCCGTTTCTAACCGGTTTGCAAATCCGGCGAAACGGCAGCTGCCGCCGGCGAGAACTACGGCGTCGGTGTACAGCGGCTGCTCGTGAGGCGGCAGGCCGGACAGGGTGTCGCACAGGGCTTCGGCCACGCCCATCTCCGGTATGCCCGCGTCCGATGGCCGGAACAGCAGCTCTGGGGTGGCCACGCGCTCAATGCCCAGACGGAGGGTCTGCTCCTGCGGCGGATGTGATAAAGAAAGTTCACACGCTAGCCATGTCAGATCGCAGTTGGTGAACCGCGACAATCTGCCATCTAAAGTTGTGAACCGTGACAATCTGCCATATAAACTTGTGAACCATGAAAATCTGCCATCTGAACTTGTGAACCGTGACAATCTGCCATATAAACTTGTGAACCGTGACAATCTGCCATCTAAAGTTGGTGAACCTTAACCATCCATCGCGTTAGTTGGTGAACCATAAAAATCGATCACATAAGTTGGTGAACCATAACAATCTGTCACATAAGTTGGTGAACCGTAACAATCTACCATCTAAAGTTGAACCATAACCATCTAACAAATAAGTTGATAAACCATAACAATCTCCCATCTAAAGTTGGTGAACCATAGCCATCTATCTCATAAGTTGGTGAACCATAACCATCTATCACATAAGTTGATGAACCCTAACAATCTCTCATCTAAAGTTGGTGAACCATAGCCATCTATCTCATAAATTGGTGAACCTTAACAGTCTACCATTTAAAGTTGGTGAACCATAACTCTATCATCTAAAGTTGGTGAACCATAACCATCTATCATATGAGTTGGTGAACCATAACAATCTACCATTTAAAGTTGGTGAACCATAACTCTATCATATAAGTTGGTGAACCATAGCCATCTATCTCATAAGTTGGTGAACCATAACCATCTATCATATAAGTTGGTGAACCTTAACAATCTCTCATCTAAAGTTGGTGAACCATAACCATCTATCATATAAGTTGGTGAACCTTAACAGTCTACCATTTAAAGTTGGTGAACCATAACTCTATCATATAAGTTGGTGAACCATAGCCATCTATCTCATAAGTTGGTGAACCTTAACAATCTCTCATCTAAAGTTGGTGAACCATAACCATCTATCATATAAGTTGGTGAACCATAACAATCTCTCATCTAAAGTTGGTGAACCATAACTCTATCATATAAGTTGGTGAACCATAGCCATCTATCTCATAAGTTGGTGAACCTTAACAATCTCTCATCTAAAGTTGGTGAACCATAACCATCTATCATATAAGTTGGTGAACCATAACAATCTCTCATCTAAAGTTGGTGAACCATAACTCTATCATATAAGTTGGTGAACCATAACAATCTACCATCTAAAGTTGGTGAACCATAACAATCTACCATCTAAAGTTGGTGAACCATAACCATCTATCACATAAGTTGGTGAACCTCAAAATAACTTGGTGAATCGGTGACCCCGCTCCCAGACGAATAAGAAGCTACTCAAGCAACAAGCAACCACCTGCTGCTGCTGCTTCTGCGAGCCCAACTGGCGCACAAAGCCTCTCCGATGCTGAGCATAGTCAGGCAGCACGTACTCGCAGCAGAGCTTTTGGCACCTCTCCTGCGCCTCAGAATCCAACGGCGAACGCTGCGCTGCACGCGACATGGCAGCTAAATCTGCGTCGAAATTTTCCGACACAAAGCAGGCGTCCTCTTTGCACTGATTCATCACGTGAGTCTCGTCCATCACCATCAGCTGCCGGTAGGAGATGGCCTCTTTCAGATAGTTGGTTAGCACCTGCAATGCACAATTATGTTATAATTGCATATATGGTACTGCGGGTAGACGGCGGGGTTGCTAGGTTGTTATTTTCATAGTAGTTCCAAATATATAGCAGGCATAGTAGACGGAATGGGGTAAATCTTTTCCTTCCTTCGTTCATTTCCTCCCTTCCTTCTCCCTCTTCTTCCTTCCCTCTCTCCCTTCTTCCTTCCCTCCCTTCCTTCTTCCTTCCCTCCCTCCTTCCTTCCTTCCCTCCCTTCTTCCTTCCTTCCCTCCCTTCTTCCTTCCTTCCCTCCCTTCTTCCTTCCCTCCCTCCCTTCTTCCTTCCCTCTCTCCCTTCTTCCTTCCTTCCCTTCTTCCTTCCCTCCCTCACTTCTTCCTTCCCTCTCTCCCTTCTTCCTTCCCTCCCTCCCTTCTTCCTTCCTTCCCTTCTTCCTTCCCTCCCTCCCTTCCTCCCTTCTTCCTTCCCTCTCTCCCTTCTTCCTTCCCTCCCTCCCTTCTTCCTTCCCTCTCTCCCTTCTTCCTTCCCTCCCTCCCTTCTTCCTTCCTTCCCTCCCTTCTTCCTTCCTTCCCTCCCTTCTTCCTTCCTTCCCTCCCTTCTTCCTTCCCTCCCTCCCTTCTTCCTTCCCTCTCTCCCTTCTTCCTTCCTTCCCTTCTTCCTTCCCTCCCTCCCTTCTTCCTTCCCTCTCTCCCTTCTTCCTTCCCTCTCTCCCTTCTTCCTTCCCTCCCTCCCTTCTTCCTTCCCTCTCTCCCTTCTTCCTTCCCTCTCTCCCTTCTTCCTTCCCTCTCTCCCTTCTTCCTTCCCTCCCTTCTTCCTTCCCTCCCTTCTTCCTTCCCTCCCTCCCTTCTTCCTTCCCTCCCTTCTTCCTTCCTTCCTTCCTTCCCTTCACTCCCTTCGATATATCCCTCCAGTCGATATATACTCCCTTCTTCCTTACTCTCAAGTCTGATATTCTATCTAGAATCAATTAAAAAATCACTCCAGAATCAAATTAACCCGGATAATACCAATGCTAAATGTGCGATGGCTGCCTAATAGTGTGCAGCACACGATCCCCCCGAAAGGGGAGCCGATAGGCTAGTCCAATATACTAAATTTTGGATCGACCAAGGATACTGAAACGAGACCCAATATTCTCAAGGGAATATCAGTTGAATCTCTTGTTGATAAAACACTACGAACCTTGCCACCAACGTTGACCCGCCGGACGCTGCCGGGCACGAGGCGGCCTCGCCTGTAAGCGGCAGCGTGGCTGAACGAATAGCCGCAGTCGAGCACCAGACAGGCGTGATCGGCTGGCAACACGCCGCGCTGCCTTTGATCTCGTTGAGCGGCCAGGAACGCGGCTGGCAGCCGGGCGACAGCCTTGAATCCGTACTCTTCGAATAGCACCTCATCGAGGGCTTCGGCCACAGGCGAAAAATTAATACACGGCTCGGTGACTATCACCTGGCGTTGTTGAAAAGCATTTTTTCGGAAATTTGGGCAGACAACTGGAGCAACTTTGACTAGCCTATCCCGATGAAAACCGTACCTAGGCCAAGAAGCGTCCCAGAGTCACTTGCATCGCCCTAGAGTCGTTTTTAGAGTCGCTGTAGATAGCACAGGTAAAATAGGAAAGAAGTGACTCTAGATGACTTTAAAACGACGAGATGTCACGCTAAAAATCGCATAAAATTCATCAGAGTCGCCAAAGAGCATTTTATTGTCTGCGACTTTGGGGCGACGCAAATGACTCTGGGGCCGTTGAGTCGTATCTGAAGTGTGCGGGAGTCACTGTAGAATCACTGAGTTGCGTCTTATGAATCAGAATCGCATTCCGCATTTATAACAACTCTATTTAGTCTACTTCAGATTGATTTAGTAGAAACCCAATGACTCAATGACTCAAACACAATGACTCTCTAGCGATTCTTGTAACGGTAACTATTTAGCCCTCACTTGATAGACGTTTAGTTGGGTTGTTTTAAAAAGTACTAACTAGATGACAAGGCTCCTGCGACACAGAACGCTCGCCTATTTTTACCACGGCACTCACCTGCCACTCTGACAACGGCCGTTTATCGGCGTAAGGCTTTAAGCAGTGGTCCAATACCTGCTTCTGCAGCTCCCAATTGAGCAGATAGCCCTTCTGAAAAGGCAGCTGATAGTACAGACCGGACAAGTCCTTGCACTCGTCGAGTTCATTGCCAACAAATACTCGAGTTTTCACGTGCTTAGCCTTTGTTACAGAGTTGATTACCTGGCGAGGCTCTGACTCGCTGGCTGAGCCAATCTTTACATAGCCAGCGCCCAGATCAACTATAAGCGTGTCTTTGCCCGACATGGAGCTGAAATAAACGATTTTTATTATTAGTGTTATTTGAGCTGCACTAATGGGGGTTCGGGTTGTAGCCTGAACTTTGCAGCCTGTAGGTTTGCAATGATCCCAGTCAGGTTCGCAATGATTCCCCAGTCAGGTTTGCAATTATCCCAGTCAGGCTTGCAATGATCCCAGTCAGGTTTGCAATCATCCCCATTCAGGCTTGCAATGATCCCAGTCAGGTTTGCAATGACCCCCATTCAGGCTTGCAATGATCCCAGGGTTTGCAATAATCCCCATTCAGGCTTGCAATGATCCCAGTCAGGTTTGCAATGACCCCAGTCAGGTTCGCAATGATCCCCAGCAGTCAGGTTTGCAATGATCCCCTAGAGTCAGGTTTGCAATGATCCCAGTCAGGTTTGCAATTATCGTCCAATCAGGTTTGAAATGATCCATTAGGTTTACAATGATCCCAGTCAGGTTTGCAATGACCCCGGTCAGGTTTGCAATGACCCCAGTCAGGTTTAAAATGATCCCAGTCAGGTTTGCAATGATCCCCTAGCCAGGCTTGCAATGATCTAAGGCCTACCTGTCAGGTGTGCGAAGATCCTAGTCAGGTTTGAAATGATCCCCCAGTCAGGTTTACAATGATCCCCCTAGTTCAATAGTGGTTTTCTCATCTCGTGCAATATTAGCAATAATAGCCTTCTCATCCTATGCAATAACAGTTTTCTCATCTTGTGCAATAATAGTTTTCACATCTAGTGCATTAATCATTTCGTTATCGAGTGCGATATTTGTTTTAAATCATATGATTCAAACCCTGGCAACTGCATTAGCACTCCAATCTATTCCCATCTAGGCTAGCTATCTTTGAATTTATTTATGAATTTATAGTACTTATAATTCAACACTCGCACCAAGTCAGTTATGACATAATAAATTTATTAGGCAAGTCAGTATCAGTCTTAATTGTAGTTAGCAATATGGTTATACAATCTAAATCAAGTATTTTGCTATGCTTCCACACTGTGTTTTCAATACTATGATCCAATTCAATTCAGTTATTCAGTGTCAAAATTTAGCTAGTACACAGATTGAATAAATAAAAAGCCTGTTGTAATACAATCTACTTTAGAATCAGAATTCAACTAGTCAGTTTTTTCTCTAGAATTTTTACAATGCATTTCAAGTTGAAAGAGCTGTTTGACCTTTCCAAAAAGGCAGTGCTTATCCCTACGGTATCCCTACCATAGAAAAAATTTCTGTCTTATTCCAATGGTACCATGGGAAAAATTTTTTGCTTATCCGCATGGCACACTGACGAGATAGCTGCCCTATATTCTATATATGCCATGGGAATAATTTTCTGCTTATCTGCATGGCACACTGACAAGATAGGGCAAATTGTTGAAGCAATGCAATAATCTATACAAACAAATTGCGAATTTACATGTCTAGTAAAAGTCTACAAAAGCGGCAATGGACTTTTTGGGGATCTCAGGATTAGACTAGTTGCTAAAAATTCAAATTATAAACAATTACTAGAGCAATGTACCTTAAATCATACGTCATAAATACAAGTGTTTTTTGCATAAAAAGGCCATTAAATATTTACTTCTATAAAACTAATGGCCAAGCAAAGTCATGTTGTTATATTGCACTTAAACTATAAATACTAAAAATACTAAACTAAATTATTCCCATGGCATATGTAGAAGATAGGGCAGCTATCTGTCATTGTGCCATGTAGATAAGCAAAAAATTATCCCACAGTACCATACATGCGCAACTGCTGGCCGACCTGGCCAATTTGGCCACCGTAAATTGTGGTGGACCAGGGGTAAGTCGCAAAAATGCCCACCCCAAAGAATACAGATGTAGTACTAATTAGATGATGAGGCATTAGCCCTTATAAGAGAGTCATAGTTACTCCTGCCGTTTACCCAAAATTGCGTTAATGTTGCTCTAGGATTTCTTTCACGGGTAAGTCGCATTTTTGGTCAAAAAGTAAGTCGCATGGCCAGTGTAAATCAGGGGGGTTGCGCATGTATGCACAGTACCGTTGGAATAAGACAGAAATTATTCCTAGGGTACCGTGGGGATAAGCACTGCCTTCCAAAAAAGCATGTTTTTCAAATATATATTCCTGGCAATCTCCTAGTTTACTACATTAAATTATTTGCCCACTTTCAAAACTTTTCAGCCTACCTACTGACTGCCCATAAGGCTTACAACGGCTTGCAGAATCATGTGGCCATCAATCACTGACTCCACTTTGTGGACCCCCACGACCTAATTGTCTATACAAATACCATTGAGGGGTCATAGGCATATGTCAAGGCCAAATTCAGGGCAATGCACAGGACCAGCGTTGCCCTGTTTGAGACCCATCTCAATGAGTACTTGTGGTGCCGCCTCTTTCCAAAGAAGGAGTTTAGGAACTTCCTATATTAGATAAGATATAATAAGTAGTAAATTTGGCTCAGGCAAGGAGCCTGTTTTCCATAGTCCAGATCATGCTGGGTGCATGCCCGAACAAAAATTGAATAATTACAAAATGCACGCCTATTCTCAAAAATACACCGGTGTTGCGACAATAAATGACCTTTTTTACGTTGTGACAATAAAATACATTTTTTTAAATTGCATAATAGACCCTTAATATTAGATAATTTTGTTGCTTTTAAAGCTTTTTCAGCAATACTTTTTACAGCAGAAAGTTTATACATGCAAAAATTTGTTTAAATACTCTTTACGAGCTGGAAACAACCAGAAAAATTGGAATTTGTGCTGAAAAATGAACTTTTTTCATCTTTTTTCTACTTTACAACAACTCTTACGCATGATTCTATAAAGTGCACGCCAGGTGTGCACGCATACTATTTTCTCAGGAGTAATGCACACCAACTGTGCATGCCTAATTTTGGCGTGCAAGGCCAATGCACGCCCGAATTTTTGGGCATATACTACATGATCCGGAGTGTGGCCTGTTTTGACAGTATTATACTATGTATTTAGTTTTTGTTCACAAGCTTAAATATATTGGACTGCCCTCTAACTACTGTCTGTTGAAATATGTAACTTTTCATTTTCTACCTGAAATTCTGAAAATAATTTAATGCAGTAAACTAGGAGATTGCCATATTCCCTTTAGCATCAAGAAATTTTATCAGCCAGGATGCATATACCATCCCAGACAAATTTCTGATTGAACAGTGCAAGTTTGAAGAAAATCGGTTGAGCTGCAAATCTGCAAATCTAGGAAATTGCCCAATTATCTATTATGGCAAAGACTAGGCTACTTTCCTGAATCCTGACTATGGAAGGCATTAACAATTGAGCTAAGCTTAAATAAGTGAGTTGCTAGTAATACTATATTAATAATACTAATGATAAAATTTGTCAATACTAAAAGTTAATTAAAAATAAATTTCATTTCGTTTGAATGAATTAAGTTAATATTGTTAAGCATTATTTAGTGCATTTGAAATTTAGAAAATAAAATAATTCCAAAATTGTGCTCACGAACTTAAAGCTTACACTCAATTAAAATGTAATTTTGATTCTGATTATCGAATCTGTTCCAGTTAACAAGAATTTTCTTGTCTGAAATGTACCAAAAACAATTTAACACTATTTTTGCGCATCGTACCGAACGTTGTGTCTAAATGTTTTCTTAGAAAACCCCAGCTTAAATATAAAACCGTTATTAACAAAACGGCACTAAAAATATAGTACTTGTGAAAAAAAGTTGAAATAAAAAAGTCTCAATAAAGCTTTGTCATTTTATTGGCGCACAAGATCAGATTTATATTAGATATAGTCGTTGTTTTAAAATTCGACAACTCTGGGGACTGCGACGGCTCTGCTCAGTACAGGACGTCGTGACCTATGAATTGAGACCTATGCTACAATACTTCTAACTGCAGTTATCAAATAGAGTGTACTACTTCCAACCTCCTAATTACACAAAATAGTAAATTGCAAAGCATAAGCCAGTCTCAAACAAACTCTTAGTTTAGTCTATTAAGTGAACGTGCTGTATATAGTGTAAAAAATTTCTACCAACTAAATTTATTATTTAATTTGTATTTTTAATTCTAAATTAAAAGTACACCTCCATCAGGCTACAAGCTAACTTTGTCTTCATATAATATTTCTAAGAATGAAGGGTAAGATGCTTTTTGCTTTGCATTGTATTTAATTCCAAAGGTTAAGTTAGGAAGGCCTTGTGCTAGGCCCTAGGCCCTAGAGTATTTTGGCAATATTTCTATTTCATATCTTTATTAATAGCCTATATCATACATGCCCAATATCCATCTGACCCATCCAAGCTGGATGGGTGAAAAGGCTGCTGGCCAAGGTAAGTCGCAAAATCAAAAATGTGAAAAACAAAAAAATGGGCAAAGAAAGAAAGGAGAAGAGAGAGGGACAGAGGAGACTGAGAGAAAAGAGAAAAAGTCAATAAAAGTCATATACAAAGTGAAAATTAAGTTTCAATTGGGAGAACTAAGTCGCAATCAAGAGGAACTAAGTCACAATTGGGAGGAACTAAGTTGCAAATCTAGACAAAACTAAGTTGCACTGGACAGGTGAAATTTTGAGGTTGGGCATGTATGGCCTATATCATAAAATTTTTGGAGTATGTGCCAAAATTTTGTTAGGGTTAGGCCTATAAAGTAGGTGCACTATAGTCATTTTGTTTATTGCCTTTTTGTCTACTGGTACTGGCAGGCAAAATGACTTTTTAAAAAGAAAAATATAATTGTAGGGGCCTAAATATAGCTACATGTACATGGATTTATGGATTCATGGTAGAGTTTGGCAAGCAGGCCATTTTGCCATATCTTATTATAGGTGTGGCTGAAATCCACCAGGCATAAGATCAATCAGTGTGGTTTCTTCTTCATCTTCAGCACTTATCTAGTAGTGTGGCGATGCCAAAATGGATGGGGGCCAATGCCCCATGCTCTGGAGA
This sequence comes from Macrostomum lignano, assembly GCA_002269645.1. Classification (NCBI taxonomy): domain Eukaryota; kingdom Metazoa; phylum Platyhelminthes; family Macrostomidae; genus Macrostomum; species Macrostomum lignano. The sequence continues at coordinate 24,092 of NIVC01001705.1, read as the reverse complement.
AGTGAGAGAGCCAAGCCTGGCTTGGCAAGGAGATGCTCCACTTCAGTGCCAACTAGGCATATGCGGTGCATATTCCCCCTCAGGCAGTTGAAGATTGCATGTAGGCTCAAGTCCAGTGCCCCGCAGTCCTGGCAATGTGGGGAATCTATTAGGCCAAATTGGTATCAGATCTTTGTGGCCAGCATTGAGGCACTAGCTTAGAGTTGGCAAGTTGTCATATTTTTAGCCCAACTCCTGATGTGGAAAGTTGGCTAGGCTAGAGGCATGACACTATCATCAAGCATATGATAGTCTCAGCAAATAGCAGCCTTAATGGTGCTGAGCTAAATGGCAACCAAGGTTTGTGTCAAGCAGGCTGCAGCATTTATGGCTCTGTCTATAGCTTCATTAGCAGGTATGCCACAATGGGCAGGGACCTAGGCAAGGTTGATGTTATTGAGGTCGTAGGTGCCCAAGTTGATAAGGAGACTCTAGCAAGAGAGGCTGCTCTCAGTGCGCTGGTCCAAGGAGCTCGCTTGCAGGGCCATGAGCAATGAGAGCAAGTTGCTACATAGCCAGATGTGGGCTATGCCTAGGGCAATCTTTTCTGTGACAAAAGTGAGGGCATCCTTGATGGTATACATCTTGGCATCAAAAGAGCTGTAGAAACAGCCAACTGGGCTCTTCCAAATGAAGGTAACCAGTTTGGTACCAATAGTAGCAGCGCTGCCTCCTGGCCCTATGCCATCTACAACTGAGCTGTCCATCTATGCACTGATGTCAGCTTTAGGTAGGGCCTCCAGGGTTTCATGGGCAGTTGCACTTTGGTCGGCAGACAGGTTGGACTTGCTGCACCTAGAGGCTGCCTCTAGACAGAACCGGACCCTGTCCATATATGCTTCCCAGAAGGCAATGCCGAGGCTGCATAGGTCATCTCTAGTATATAGGTCAAGCTCGGCGCAGGCTGGCATTTCTAGTGCCACTTGGTGCCAGCAGCTGCAGATTGGTTGTCTAGTGTCTGCATCTCTAGGATCAATGTAGGGCATGTCTGTTAGAGCATCAGTTGGCCTCCTCTACTTGGCTTCTTCAGCCTCAGGGTTGCATGCTCCTGGTGGCAGATTTGTAGGCTGGTGCACTTGGCCCCAATCTTGGATCCTTTCTTGGAGATGGGCGGCTCTCTTAGAGGCAACGTGGTTGACCAATGGGAGCTTAGCAAGGCAGAGGAGGCTTCATATATCCAATGGTAAGATACAGTCTATGATGATCCTGGTGCAGGCCATCTGCTAATGCTCAATAGAGTGTTGTGTTGAGGGGGCTGTACCACAGAGCCAGGTACCTGCGGCATAGTTGGCAACAGCCCTGACAGTGCTAACATAGGCAACTTGCAGCATGTGGTAGTTGGCTTCAGTGCTGCAGTTAGCTAGCGCCACTAGTGGGCAACAACAAATGCACATATGAGTGCAGAATCAGTGTGGCAGCTGTTGCTTAGTTGATACATATCTTAGAAATTTCCCCAAGACTTGATATCTAAGGAATTCCCTCTTAAGCCTTGATATCTCAATAATTCCCCTAGTAAGTCTTGACATCTTAGTAATCAGTATGGCTGCTATTGCTGCTGCCACTGTTGCTGCTTTTTTTTTCTTTCTTTCTTTTTTGGGTCACGGACATTGTAGCTAGACATAGCTAATAGGACCAAGTGCATAGCACCATGCAGCTGGGGCGCTGACTCTGCATGGGCAGGCAGTAGACAGCAGAATCCAATTTGCGGCCTGTGGCAGGTGGCCAGAGAGCGTGGGGACCCAAGTCCCGATGCGCAGGGCTCCTCCATAGACCGACTTACACTGTAAAAACCACCATCCACCGCCAACCCAGCAGTGGGGGACAGCTCTCCCAGGCTGCAAACCTGGAGGTGAGACCAATTCGTCACCCTGTCGATGGCAGGGATGCACGGAGCTCCTGCCACATTGGCGGGATGTCCAGGGGTGCAACATAGACGCTGGTCTCATGCCACCCACTGTTGCTGCTGCTGCTGTTGCTGCATATATTGTTTCAGGTCTTCGCACTGGGCCACCTTGTGGTTGGCCCTGCAGAAGTAGCACAATATGGCTATGAAATCAAGTAGGAAAAGTTGCATTGTTAATTTTAAAATTCTACAGAAGCATGTTTGATTGGTATATAAGCCCAGAATTAAAATGAGATTTTGGTTCCTAAGAATTATGTATGTACAATTGGTTCATTTGCTTCTGATTGTCAATAAGAAGAAAAAACAAATTGTAATGGGTGATAAATAATAAAATTGACATAATAACCAACAATGTATTAAAATGCCTAGAATAAAATTATAAAGTAACAAGCCCTGAATTAAAATGAGATTTTGGTTCCTAAGAATGATATATATATGATTGGTTTGTAAAGTTGTAACCAACAATGTATACAGTACTTACATTTCTAGGGATAGTGCCAGTGGTGCTAGTTGCTATTGCCATGGCCATGTTCAACAATTGTGATTTTTATTTGGAGTGTTATCAATCAGATGGTAGTTTAATATCTTTAGTTGGCCTAGAGTAAGAATCTAGAATATATATAGCAAAACATTGCCTTTGGGTGACAATTTTTCCTGCTATTGCTGCTTTTCTAGCTGTTGCAGAGTGTACTGCTTGCACCACAACACCTGGGGCCCCCCACTAGAGAAGTAGCATACTATTGCTCTGAAAGAAGGCAAGTATGGTTGAATTCTCAGTTTTAAAATTTTGCACAAGCATGTTTCATTAGTACATATGCCCAGAATCACAATGAGAATTTGGTTCCTAGCCTTCCCCCCCCCCCTAAAAATTCTTTTCATTTTGAAGGATTTGTCCTTTGCTTATTGGCCTCCCCAAAGGGGGGCACTAGATTACTAGTTAAGACCTAAAAAGGCTTTAATAATAGTGGCATATTAAAAAACATACATGCGCAACAGTCGGCCGAGTCGGCCGATCCGGCCGACCGATTTGGCGACCAACCAAGGAAGTCGCAAAAATGCCCACTCAAAAAACACCCTAGTAGTAGTACTAAGTAGCTGACGAAGCATTTTGGCTTAATAAGAGAGTCATAGTTACTCCTGCCGTTTACCCAAACTTGCGTTAATTTTGCTTTACGGTTTTTTTACATGCAAGTCGCATTTTTGGCCAAAAACTACGTCGCATTTTTGTTAAAACTAAGTCGCACGGCCGACCGAATTTTGGAGGTTGCGCATGTATGTTAAAAAATATTTTGAATATTTTTGTCTCTAAAATTAAAATATTTTTATAAATATTTTTTATATATCAATGTTTTGTAGTAAACTAATTTCTTTGCCATAGAATATAGGTTGTTTTGGTGATAAGTTGTTTTAGTAATAGACATTTTGGTAACAAAAAGGTACTGATAAATTTATTGACAAACAAATTTTACTGGGACAAATGTAGCAAAAAAATTGGCATTAATCTAGTCAAAAATAGCAATAATAAAGGATAGGCAATTATGTATAATATTAATAATTCCTTTAATATAATGGTATTGGTCAGTATAAATTAATGTTCCCTTTTAATTCAGTTTGTTCTATCTATCATTTACTTTATTCTTTCAAAATATGCTTTCTAAAAACATTTGTTTATTTTTGAAGGTGCACAAATCTACAATGTCCAATTTAATTTAAATGCTATATATACTCCTATAGCAAAAAGCAAAAACAAATTATAAAATTTTATAAACTATTCAAAGATCAAAAAGTGACCTTTAAGTCTAATTTTATTCATTTCATAAGGCAAAGTAGATGAAATTAGGGCTGTGATTAGATCACTTAGTGAAAGGGGTATTTAGCCAACTGTAAGGTCTCAAGCAAAGCTAGGTCTATTCTTATACTTGCTTTGTATTTGTCCTAGATTTTGTTGTAGATAGTCTTGATAGTGGACAACTGCATACTGCTTGTGCTAAAAGGCACCATGTGGCAAAAGCCAAGTATTAAGAGCCACCAATCTGGTTTCTTTGTGTAAGAGGCATGAGCAAGTAGAATGAAATGTCATTTTGCTAGGCTTTATGGTTTAGCCTACAGTCTTCTCTCTCTAAATTATTGTTCATTTGTATAGAGTAATGATAATTTAAAAGGTTAGAGGTCTAGATAGAGGATAAGATTTATATAGCCTATAGTATAGAGTGCATATTCATTTAATTAGAGATAAACTAATTAGAGATTCTTATTCTGTAACAAATGAGAAATCTAGTCCTAGTGAGACAGGAGTAAAGTGAAGGAGTACAAAAGCTATATTACATATACCTCAATATATTTAGCTATGTAATGTAAGTATAGCTAAATAAGACTTTTCATGCTAGTTAATATGTGCTCAAAGCATATAAAAGGCTTGCTCAATAGTGTCAACTGGTAAAGTAGCAAGGCCATTAGCTAGTAACAAAAGTCTTGTACTCTGTCATTATTGATATAAACTTGCTAGTTGCTAAATGCCAAGCTGTTAAACATGTAATCACATAGCTTATATAAAAAATATGGTATTCTAGTCTTGCCTTGCATGTAAAATGAGGTTGCATATTGCTTGAAATAAGTCTATGTAGTCTCTGGCTCTTTTTTATTATCAGTATAAATAGAAGTTGAATTTGTTTCATTGCTTCATTATTACTACAAATAAAGGTATAAATGCTAAACATCTGCATGAATGGTTATTACAGTAAATAAATTTGAAGGTCCCATTGACAAGCAACTTGTCAGACTTGTTAGATAGCTATGTTTTTATAGCAAAAATGATATGGCTGATTATGGCAACACCCTGATGAACTTAAATTGGCCTGCAAGAATCTATTTAGTAAAGTATTTGACTGCAATTCAAAGTTGTGATATTCTGTAGGATGGATTAGTCTTCTGTACTTGTTTGCTCCATAGGCAATTTTTTTCTAGTATGGGTGCCTTGGCTACATTCTAAAATTATAATAAATAAATATAGGTATAATTACATATGTATATAATAAACATATGTAAAAATTTATACTTAATTATCCATTTGCCACTCACAGGTGGCAATTCTTATCTATAGTCTCAGTGTAGTATATAAATGTTTCTAGCCATTATTTAACAATGCAACATATTATATAAGCACATTAAATAAGCACATTATATAAACTTATTCCAACTAAATAAAACCATTTTGCTACACCAGGTCTCAAAGTTGCCGACATCAACAAGGCCGCAGGGCTTCGCTTGCATCGGCGAGGCGGCGAAGCCCCAGCGAAAGCCAGTCAACAGCAGCCGGCTGCTCTGTCCAAGCCCGGCGCTGCCGCCACGGCCTCCAAAAATAAAAACAAAGAGAATGCCGCCTCTGCTAAGCCAGGCAATAATAGCAAAGCTGTCAGACTGCCGGCTGTCAAGGCTAAGCCTGCTGTTGTTGATGTGCCACCAGCTGCTGCGGCAGTTCCGGCGACTGGCAATGCTGCGGACAGGTGCACCGAATCGCTGAAGAAGAAGTACTCTGAGGTTTGTTTGAGGTAGTGTCCGACTCTTGCGTCAGGACTCAGGAGCCGTGGTTCGATTCCCTGCGCTGCCACAATCATTTGAGGCTTGTCGTGCATGCTTGGGCGCAACCTTGGGATTCACCCCACCGATTCTATTGACAACACACTATTGGTAGTCACGTGACTGCTCTCAGCCAATAGCGACTTACATCATCATGTGTGTGTTGCCAATCGAAACGGCCGTGTGAATCCCAAGGTTGCGCATTTTTGTAATGTCGTGTGATTCAAAACCATGAGGATCAACTCCTAAGGCACAGAAAGTGTACATGCTGCTGTACACCCTGTGAGAGCGTGTGCATGAGTGCGTGCCTGTGTACAGCGCTTGCATGTGCTCAGGAGCCAGTGGAATGGGCAGCAGTGCCATCAGCACTGGTTGTGACCTGTCTTATTTATCGGCTAGTTTATTTCAGTTATCTTATATCAGCATCGGCAACTGAGGTTTCTCATAAATCTCATACATCTCGTAGGTCGGCGACGTGGACAATGAGTCCGAGGATTGCAGAGACTGCCTGCTGGTGTCAGCCTATGTCAAGGACATCTTCACCTACCTGCAGCAGCTGGAGATCAGCGCCGCGGCTGTGAGGCCGGATTTCCTTCAGAGCCCAAGCCGGCTGCAGATCACGCCTAGGATGCGGACCATCCTGTGCGACTGGCTGGTGCAGGTGCGGCTCTGCTCTGCTGTCATTGTGTGCTCTGCTCTGCTGTCATTGTGTGCTCTGCTCTGCTGTCCACTCTATTCCACTCTGCTGTCCACCCTATTCCACTCTGCTGTCCACTCTATTCCACTTTGCTGTCCACTCTGCTGTCCACTCTGCTGTCCACTCTGCTGTCCACCCTATTCCACTCTGCTGTCCACTCTGCTGTCCACCCTATTCCACTCTGCTGTCCACCCTATTCCACTCTGCTGTCCACTCTGCTGTCCACCCTATTCCACTCTGCTGTCCACTCTGCTGTCCACCCTATTCCACTCTGCTGTCCACCCTATTCCACTCTGCTGTCCACTCTGCTGTCCACCCTATTCCACTCTCCTGTCCACTCTGCTGTCCACTGTATTCCACTCTGCTGTCCACTCTATTCCACTGCTAGTTCTAGCCGGCAATGCCGCTCCGCATTTTCAGGTCCACCAGCGCTTCACCCTGCTGCCGGAGAGCCTGTACCTCACCTATCACATCATTGACGCCTTCATGTCCTCGGATGCCGGGGCCAGCGTGAAGAAAAGCGAATTCCAGCTGATCGGCGTGTCTGCCATGCTTCTGGCCAGCAAGTACGAAGAGATCTACCCGCCTAACGTTGCCGACTTTGTGTACATCACTGATCAGGCTTTCACTGGTAATTGCTTTTTTATTAACTTCCTCAATGACTGGGAAAAATCGCGAGAAGATTTAAATAAAAAATAGTATTTTTAGCAGAGCGTGGTTTCGATCCACGGACCTCTGGGTTATGGGCCCAGCACGCTTCCACTGCGCCACTCTGCTCTGGCATTTCCTAGCCTGAGATCTGAGTATTTGTGCCTGCAGTGTGGACTGTGCTATATATCAATATTTACCGAATCAAAATGATGAAATATTAACGGCTGGAAACAGTTGCTCTTGTCAAGCATAGTTCGTCTACTGTGAGTAGACTATATGATATTTTTGCTGACTAATTTTTTCTACGCGGCGAAAAAAGCCTGCCTTTGTCTCTAAAATCTTTCGGGCCTTTTACCAGAGACCTGCTCTAGAACCCCTGCTTCCTGTACAAGTTGTCATTCTGTGCTGGAACAAGCCCTTCTTGTACAAGTCATCATTTTGTACTGGAATTCCTGCTTCCTGTACAAGTCATCATTCTGTACTGGGACCCCTGCTTCCTGTACAAGTCATCATTCTGTACTGGAACCCCTGCTTCCTGTACAAGTCATCATTCTGTACTGGAACCCCTGCTTCCTGTACAAGTCATCATTCTGTACTGGAACCCCTGCTTCCTGTACAAGTCATCATTCTGTACTGGAACCCCTGCTTCCTGTACAAGTCATCATTCTGTACTGGAACCCCTGCTTCCTGTACAAGTCATTCTGTACGAGAACAACCCTTGTTTCCTGTAGAAGTCATTCTGTACTGGAACAACCCTTGTTTCCTGTACAAGTCACCTTCCTGTACTAAAACCACTCTTTTGTACAAGAAATCCAGTATTCTGTAAAAGTACAAGTCAGTTTGTCCTGTACTAGACCCAACCCTTTTCTGTACATGTACTATAGTCTAGTACTAGTATCCTGTACTAGAAGCACACTCCTTGTACAAGCGTCGCCGTCAGCTCTACAATGCCCCCCCTCTCACTCTAATCACTCAGCCGCCGAGATCCGGGCCACCGAGCAGCGCCTGCTGAAGCAACTGAACTTCTTCCTGGGCTATCCGCTGCCCATTCACTTCCTGCGCCGATACAGCAAGGTGGCCGCGGCCACTCCAGCCGTACACGAGGCCGCCAAGTACCTGGCCGAGTTGGCTAGGGCTGACTACTCGGCCGCTCACCTGCCACCTTCCGGATTGGCCGCCGGCGCATTCTGTCTGGCCCGCGAACTGCTGCCTAGCCGGGAGGGCGCCTGCGGCGGCTCCGGCTGGACAGACGCGCTTGAAGTGTTCTCGGGCTACAGCAGGCAGCAGCTGGAGCCTCTGGTCAGGCAGATTGCTGGCCTGGCTGTGCGGGCCGGGGACAATGCCAAGTGAGCTCTGAGTTTGGTGCCGCCCTTGTAGTCAGCTGACCCCCTCCCTAACCATTCAGTGTGTGATGGGGGTCAGCTGACCTCTCCCTAGTCATTCTGTGTGCGATGGGGGTCAGCTGACCTCTCCGTAGTCATTCAGTGTGCGATGGGGGTCAGCTGACCCCTCCCTAATCATTTGTGTGATGGGGGTCAGCTGACTCTCCCTAGTCATTCAGTGTGCGATGGGGGTCAGCTGACCCCTCCCTAATCATTTTGTGTGCGATGGGGGTCAGCTGACCTCTCCGTAGTCATTCAGTGTGCGATGGGGGTCAGCTGACCCCTCCCTAATCATTTGTGTGATGGGGGTCAGCTGACTCTCCCTAGTCATTCAGTGTGCGATGGGGGTCAGCTGACCTCCCTAGTCATTCAGTTTGCGATGGGGGTCAGCTGACCTCCCTAATCATTCAGTGTGCGATGGGGTCAGCTGACTCTCCCTAGTCATTCAGTGTGCGATGGGGGTCAGCTGACCTCTCCCTAGTCATTCAGTGTGAGATGGGGGTCAGCTGACCCTTCCCGAATCCTTCAGTGTGCGATGGGGGTCAGCTGACCTCTCCCTAGTCATTCAGTGAAGCCGTTGTTCTCAATCTCCGCCCCTCCATCCGCAGGTACACCGCCATCCGCAAGAAGTACTCCAGCAGTTCGGGCAGCATGGTGAGCACCTGGCCTGAGCTGGATGGCACGGGCGAGGCGCTCCGTTCTGCCGCCGGCCTCAGCTAGGCCTTTGACCTTGTTTGACCCCGGCAGCAGGACTTTCTCAGCTCAGTGTTGCTTTATTATCATATACACCCCTTTTTGTATTTCATATAGCACTTTAATATTTAATAATCATATTAGCCATATGAGTTATTAAAATCATATTTTCAATTGCTGCTTTTAATATGCTTTCAACAATCTTTTGCAAAATAGTCCTTTTGTTCAACTATTAGCGCATTTTCTATTTTTTAAGACGTAACTTTTTTCCTATTATAATAGTTATTAAAATTGGTGCATTTTTGTTTTAATCATTAATTATTTGAAATGAACACGTCCAGCTTCGCTAGACAATAAAACGTGCTGTTTAAATCTGCATTTTTGTGCATTTCTACATGACAAGCGGGCTCTGTAATCAATATTTAATACACGGCCTCCTTGTCTGTTATATTATTAATAATCATACTCACGGTGCCACTATTACATAGTCATGTAACCGTACTCTTCAAAGCAATTTCCTAACTATTAATTTTTTACCATAATTTTTAAACATCGCCAACCATCCCAACCGCAGCGCGTGTGACCTCCCAGCTTGCAATCTATTTTATTATTGTATTGTAACATTGAAAAACTGACAAATATAAACCTATTTTACATTATTTATGGCCTATTAAATTGGTCGCTTATAAACAATTCCGGCTCGATCGCTGTGAGCTAAAATTATCAAGTTGTTTTCTTAGAAACAGTTTTTTTTTCGCTTTTTGCTTTAAAAATAGGCGGAATATCCTACTGCCACTTGCAGTTAAGTAGTGTATTAGCGCATGCTCGATGCTTAAATTGAACAATAAAATTCTCCAGCTGCAATGTCCTCTGCGGAGCCGGGCTCTGCTAGCGGGCTGCATTTGGCAACTGTGCCGTCTGCCGCCTGGCCGATAGTCTACCGGCCGGAGTACGACATCGACTTTGGCGGCCTGGAGAAGGTGCACCCGTTCGATGCCCGCAAGTGGGGCCGCATAGCTCGATTCCTGCTGGACGACGGGCTGCTGGCTGCTGAGGATCTGGTCGAACCGCTGGAGGCTGAGGCTGCCGACCTGCTGCGGGTGCACACCAGAGAGTACTTGGACTCGCTCAATGTGAGCTGCTGGATTCAGGACCTGCTTGATGAGATTCAGGACCTGCTTGATGAGATTCAGGACCTGCTTGATGAGATTCAGGACCTGCTTGATGAGATTCAGGACCTGCTTGATGAGATTCAGGACCTGCTTGATGAGATTCAGGACCTGCTTGATGAGATTCAGGACCTGCTTGATGAGATTCAGGACCTGCTTGATGAGATTCAGGACCTGCTTGATGAGATTCAGGACCAGCTTGATGAGATTCAGGACCAGCTTGATGAGATTCAGGACCTGCTTGATGAGATTCAGGACCAGCTTGATGAGATTCAGGACCTGCTTGATGAGATTCAGGACCTGCTTGATGAGATTCAGGACCTGCTTGATGAGATTCAGGACCAGCTTGATGAGATTCAGGACCTGCTTGATGAGATTCAGGACCAGCTTGATGAGATTCAGGACCTGCTTGATGAGATTCAGGACCAGCTTGATGAGATTCAGGACCTGCTTGATGAGATTCAGGACTTGCTTGATGAGATTCAGGACCAGCTATGAGATTTAGGAGTTTGCTTATGTGATTCAGGACCGTCTTGATAAAATTCAGGACCAGCTTGATGAGATTCAGGACCAGCTTGATGAGATTCAGACATTTAGTTTGAGGGTGCCATGGAAAAGCGAATTCTGGCTTGAAGATGAGATGCAATAATTTTTTATACATGGATAATATTGCTTAGGAGCATACATTACTAACAGTAGTTAATTTGCATTTATCGGTGCCCAGGACAGCCGCGTGGTGGCGCAGGTAGCCGAGGTGCCTCTGGTGGCCGCTCTGCCCAACTCGCTGGTACAGGAGAAACTGCTCAAACCGTTTCGCTACCAGACTGGTGGCACCGTACTGGTGAGTCATGCTGGTGCTGGAAAATTTTCACAGTTAATATCTGATAGTTTAAGCTCTGGGCCAGCAGAAATGAAGATTTATTCAAGTTAGAAAATACTTAAACTGGTGAATCTTTATTTTTAATAGAGGAGAATTGAGCAAAAAAGTATTTAGCAGAGCGTGGTTTCGATCCACGGACCTCTGGGTTATGGGCCCAGCACGCTTCCACTGCGCCACTCTGCTCTGGCATTTCCGAGCCTGAGATCTGAGTATTTGTGCCTTGTATCCAAGCCAAAATCCTGTCAGTTTGTTTTATATTTGCCCTTTTAACATGATGAAATATCAACATGCCTAGAAGAATTTTCTTGTCAGGCAGTTTTCGTCTACTGTTAGTAGGTATTGCAAGAATATTGTTGGTAAAATTTGAAAAATCTAGTAGATATTGAAACAAAAATAATGACGAAATTTCGAAAGCCAGCAGTCCAGTTGTGCTTCTTTAGAAGTCCTTGCTGACGCAACGATGCCGCCCCGCCCGCAGGCTGCCAAGCTCGCCCTGGATCGCGGCTGGGCCATTAATCTGGGCGGCGGGTTTCATCACTGCTGCTCGGAGCGCGGCGGCGGCTTCTGCGCCTACGCCGACATCAGCCTGGCCGTGCGGCTGCTGGACGCCCCTCGACGGGTCATGATTGTCGATCTGGACGCCCATCAGGGCAACGGCTACGCCAGAGATCTGGGTGCCGATTCCAATGTGTACATCCTGGATGTTTACAATGCCGACATTTATCCTGGCGATCAGGAGGCTGTAGGTTGGCTGCTGCTGTGCTTTGGGAAGTTGGATGGTAGGAGAAGGCGGGTTCGAGAGAGGGAGGTAGGAGAGGCGAGAGAGGGAGATAGAAGAGGCAAGAGAGGGAGATAGAAGAGGCGAGAGAGGGAGATAGAAGAGGCTAGAGAGGGAGAGGGGCGAAGGGAGAGGGAGATAGGAGAGGCGAGAGAGAGGGAGATAGGAGAGGCGAGAGAGGGAGAGGGGGGAAGGGAGAGAGGAGATAGGAGAGGGGGAAGGGAGAGAGGAGATAGGAGAGGAGAGAGAGGGAAGCAGGGGGATGTTAATACCAATCTCAACTCCGAGGGTCAGGTGGCAGGCAGCCGACACCCCCCCAAACTCGCCCCCCAACCTCGCCGCCTCCCTCCCTGGCAGCGCTGATCTCCCGCAGACTGGAGCTGGCCTCGGGCATCGAAGACGCGGCCTACCTGGCTGAGGTGTCGGCAGCCCTGGCCGCCGCCCTGTCCGACTTCCCATCGCCTGAGCTGGTGCTGTACAACGCCGGCACGGATGTTATGGACGGTGACCCGCTGGGTCGCATGCGCGTCAGTGCGCAGGTGCGAAATACATGCAAATGTATGGGGATACTATTGAACTCATAGGGCTTGTCAGATCTAATCTGGGATTTTGAATGCTAATTCCCAGCCCGATCCTAATCCCCAATCCAAATCCCAAACCAAATCCAAATCCCAAATCCCTAACCAAATCCAAATCCAAATCCCAATCCAAATCCCAATTCAAATCCAAATTCCAAATCCATATCCCAATCCCAATCCAAACGCAGGGCATTGTGCAGCGAGACGAGCTGGTGTTTCAAGCCTGCCGATCTCACGGCATCCCCGTCGTCATGGTAACCAGCGGCGGTTACCAGCAGAGCAACGCGCGAGTGATTGCAGACTCCATACTGAACCTGCGCGCTAAAGGCTTGATTGCAGGACCTGGGCGATAGAATTAAAAAGTATTGCATCTGTTTGTCAGTTCTATTCCAATGATTATTCCATTCTGTTCTGCTCCACCTTTAGATTTCTATGCTGAGAAAAGTGATCTACGCTACATATCGGCTCATTCTAGATATCTAGATATTCTAGAGAAACAAAGACTCAGCTAGTGCCTTTGATTTTGGAGATTAATTACATGTTTAACTTTTCTCTCTAAAAGCGTTTGTAATAAGCTTAAAAAATGAAATTGTTTTTTTAGTGTCATTTTTGCAAAAAATATTAATAAATCGCTTAAATTGCTACTGCTGTTCAGTCCATGCTTTAATTATTGGTGTTTGTGTGTTTCGCGTAGTGCTTGAAAAGCTAGCTCTGCTAACAGTTACAGCTATTTTTTCAGTGTGTCTCATTTGAATTTTTGTGCATGAAAATTTTGGACAGAATTGCCTCAGCGCTGGTTGTTGGACAATGTCACCTAGGGCGTTGTGCCATTGGGGGGTGTAGTCTAGATCGTCGGACTCACGACTGAAAGATCGGGGGTTCGATTCTCAACCCAGTCGCAAAAATCTGTGTCCTTGAACAAGACACTCAACTCTGCATTGCTTCAGTTCACCCAGCTTTAAAATGGGTGCCAGCATTAGCTGGGGTAATTGAGGGAGTACGTGTGTACGCGACCCGCAGCTGTTATCAAATAGTATTAATTATTCATTAAATCAACTTTCGGACTTCTTTTAAAACTTATACATCCATATCCGTTTCAGCTACTGCCCGCACGATTAATTCAGTAGCATAATTAGCGCCTTTTGCTATTTTGGCGTGGAATGAGTGGCGAACAGCAGCAGCAGCGGGAGCAGCTGGCCTGCGTCAGCCACTGGTTCAGCCAGTGGGGACCAGCTGAGAAGGCGGAGTTCCTCACCGACCTGGTGCTGGCCGCGGCGCCGTCAGCTCTGTGCCAGTCAGACGAGGGCCTGTTCCTCGTGTGCAGCCGCCTGAGCATCGCTGGCCAGCAGCAGCAGCCCAGCCTGTTCCGCTGCCAGCTGCGCCTGTTCCGGGATTGGTTCGCCAACTGGCCAGCGGAGATGAGGAACCTGCTGGCTGGCCGGCTGGAGCAGCTGGACCCGGCCTTTGCTGCCGAGTTTTACAGGCGGCTGGCAGCCACTGCGGACCCGGGGGCTCAGGCGCTAAAACCCTAGATAGCTCATTCATGTTTCGATATTAATGCTCATTCAAGCTACTCTTTATTCAGTAGTTTAAATGAGCATGATGGCTGATTTGCATAGAATTCCCAATAAGAATAGGATCACCCAGTTGACTAAGGGCCACTTTGGGCCGATATGTATCGCAGCTAACTTCACTCATTGCAAAATTTCTCTAAGACTGCTAGCCCTTATTTATAGTTCTATGTAGCTCGTATATAAAGGAATGGTATTAGCATTGGGTGCACATTTATAACTGACTGACTGAGCATTGACTGCCAGCATATACAATAAAATGCACGAAACTATTTTTGTACAGTGTACAGCAGTGTACATGCCTGGCCATTAATTACTGGCAGTACTGGTAATTACATTGTAAAGCTTTTTCGAGCACAACTTGAAATATGTTAGATAATAATTTCTCTCAGATATTAAAATGATGAACATAAATGCCACTTGCACGTACGAGTATCTCTCTCTCTTTCTCTCTGTGACTGTTTGACACTTTGACTAAGTGTTTCCTAGTTTTTTCCATGGAAGTTCCATGGCATTTCCATGGAAAAGCAATATATACGGATCTACATTTAGTGTGTTTGTAAATAAATTGCATGAGAAATTTGTGTTTTATTTTAACTCTCGTGTATGTTTTATAATTTGAACTGGCCTTTTTTCTGTTAATTGCTATTATTGAACACTCCGTTCATTCTGGACGCAGCTCTGCTGCTGCTGCTGGGCATCCGGTAAGTCTCTACTGCCTTGTATTGTTGTACACCAGTAACCTTAGAATTAGAATTAAAAACCTATTTAGATATCAATAGCTTGTGACAATTATTCAGGTGAATTATTGAAGCATTGCTTTTTGTTTGAGAGTCAGTTCTATAAGTCTAAGCTACCCGTAATTGACGGGGGCGGCCTCACCCTGGCCAAAAATCGGACGAAACGACCCAAACAACAGCTAAGAATCTGAATATTGACTTAGCTTAGCGTGTAGATGCGGCATATTCGTTTACTGTAGCAGGGAATCCTATTGGCTCGCTGCGCTCCCCAGGAAGCGACACTGGGCTAGGGGGGTGTACAAGGTTAGTCTCAAGGCCTCCCTCAAACCACTCATTCTGCCTATGTTTTCCTATGAGAAACTAGTTACTCAAGCTAGTGTAGTCCACAAATAAACGTATTTAGAAGGCTGAGAACTATGTTATTTATTAGCTTGATGTAATCAATTGCCTTGTAACAGTTCGAAACCCTTCGGAAAGACAAATTATCGTTCCCTATATTAACTAGATTCTTCATGTAGATGCGCACTGCTAGAATCATAACACGGCCTGAAAGAATAAACGTAATAAGCTTTCTAAATGTATATTTCTGACTGAGAAGGTCACAGTAGTCCTTTGACTTGGCAATGCAGTCTTGGCAAAGTTCAACTATATTGTCAATATCCCGTCCTGAGTACAGAAGATCAAATGATAGAAGGCTATTATCTCGCAAGTGGCTGAACACAAAGTAGAATACCCTCATCAGAAGAAAACCAAAGCTACTTGGACACCTCAGACCACCACGATCTCGCATTTGGATCAACTCAAAATCGTCGGCGCTTGCCCTCCTCTTCGATTGCGAATTCTAAGTACCCATCAGTCACCAGGCGGTGTTTGCATTCAGCGCATTTTATCTGACTGCACAGAGAATTCGCAACATAGCTACCAAGATATGAACACAGTTCTGTGGTTGCGATCTGATGTTGAAAGAGCACCTTCCAGATGACTAGGCCTAAGATTAGGCAGAGGCAGCGATTAGGAGATTAAGTGCTAAAGCCCCTTGGTGCTAACTAAAGCCCCTTGGTGCAAAAGCCCCTTGGTGCTAACTAAAGCCCCTTGGTGCTAACTAAAGCCCCTTGGTGCAAAAGCCCCTTGGTGCTAACTAAAGCCCCTTGGTGCTAACTAAAGCCCCTTGGTGCTAACTAAAGCCCCTTGGTGCAAAAGCCCCTTGGTGCTAACTAAAGCCCCTTGGTGCTAACTAAAGCCCCTTGGTGCTAACTAAAGCCCTTGGTGCAAAAGCCCCTTGGTGCTAACTAAAGCCCCTTGGTGCTAACTAAAGCCCCTTGGTGCTAACTAAAGCCCCTTGGTGCTAACTAAAGCCCCTTGGTGCAAAAGCCCCTTGGTGCTAACTAAAGCCCCTTGGTGCTAACTAAAGCCCCTTGGTGCTGGCGCCCCTTGGTGCAAAAGCCCCTTGGTGCAAAAGCCCCTTGGTGCTAACTAAAGCCCCTTGGTGCTGGCGCCCCTTGGTGCTGGCGCCCCTTGGTGCTGGCGCCCCTTGGTGCTGGCGCCCCTTGGTGCTGGCGCCCCTTGGTGCTGGCGCCCCTTGGTGCTGGCGCCCCTTGGTGCTGGCGCCCCTTGGTGCTGGCGCCCCTTGGTGCTGGCGCCCCTTGGTGCTGGCGCCCCTTGGTGCTGGCGCCCCTTGGTGCTGGCGCCCCTTGGTGCTGGCGCCCCTTGGTGCTGGCGCCCCTTGGTGCTGGCGCCCCTTGGTGCTGGCGCCCCTTGGTGCTGGCGCCCCTTGGTGCTGGCGCCCCTTGGTGCTGGCGCCCCTTGGTGCTGGCGCCCCTTGGTGCTGGCGCCCCTTGGTGCTGGCGCCCCTTGGTGCTGGCGCCCCTTGGTGCTGGCGCCCCTTGGTGCTGGCGCCCCTTGGTGCTGGCGCCCCTTGGTGCTGGCGCCCCTTGGTGCTGGCGCCCCTTGGTGCTGGCGCCCCTTAGTGCTGGCGCCCCTTGGTGCTGGCGCCCCTTGGTGCTGGCGCCCCTTGGTGCTGGCGCCCCTTGGTGCTGGCGCCCCTTGGTGCTGGCGCCCCTTGGTGCTGGCGCCCCTTGGTGCTGGCGCCCCTTGGTGCTGGCGCCCCTTGGTGCTGGCGCCCCTTGGTGCTGGCGCCCCTTGGTGCTGGCGCCCCTTGGTGCTGGCGCCCCTTGGTGCTGGCGCCCCTTGGTGCTGGCGCCCCTTGGTGCTGGCGCCCCTTGGTGCTGGCGCCCCTTGGTGCTGGCGCCCCTTGGTGCTGGCGCCCCTTGGTGCTGGCGCCCCTTGGTGCTGGCGCCCCTTGGTGCTGGCGCCCCTTGGTGCTGGCGCCCCTTGGTGCTGGCGCCCCTTGGTGCTAAAGCCTGACACCTGCTGTATTGGCCATTTATCTAAACTCGCCCAGCTGCTCGGCGGACAACTTGTACTGCTCAACCATCCAAGTGAAGATTGACTCGGACCAGCAGCAGCCGCAGCAGAGCAACAACAATTTGTGCACCTACGCCCGGGGCGAGAAACAACTGGCCGAGACCGTTCGCAACTGCCAGTGGCAGGTTGGCTTCAAAGCGCAGCGCCAGCCGGCCCACCTGGCTCTGGAGCTGTTCGTCACGGAGATGTGGCGACAGAGGATGAGCACGATGGACCGCAACAGCAGCGCGTTTGTGCAGATTTTGAACACCACCCAGCACGGTAGGATGACAGGGTTTCGGCTTTCCAAAATTTTCTGGGTTGATTTTTATACGTGAGTTTATCATTTATGTAGGCCTGTGCACGAGGCATTACCAGTGGGATGAGAGGCTGCACTTCCAACTGTTTCAGCTGCACAATGAGTGAGTACATGCTTGCACTGCCGAGCTGTCTTTTGAAAATCTGGGAAGAATCTTTGTTAAAGGCAAAGGGGTTGTGTGCACCCTGGCGCACTTCAAGCGACATTGTCGCACAACCGGCGAGAGGCATTGCTGCCCATTCCGGCGACTCCCCTGAGCAGTCACACAAGCGCGCGGATACAGGAGTGTACAGCGGCCCTGACTTTATTTATCGTAGGCATGTACACTTCACTGTGCCTTGGGGGGGGGGTTGGCCCTCAAGCTGGGCATTAATTGGAATCGAGCCTGGGCCACTTGCCCATAATTCGATGTTGTAAGTGCTGAAATGAATTTTCATTCCAATTTGCATTAAGAGGGTACACATTAGTACAATACAAGCTCATCTACGAGCCGTACATCTACATCTTTTAAGCTGCTATAGTTTTAAGCTAACGTTGGTGGTTCAACAAAGCGTGATTGAGTATGGTTTAAATGTACTCTACAATGCTTGTATGTACATGGATTACACCGAAAAAGACGGATTTTTGTGCGGTTAGGCAAGGCGGGATAGCCTTTGATTATCCATGAGGCCTGAGGTAGTTTCTGGATTCGGCCTGCACAGCACTACCGCATCCGATCCTCACCAGCTCCGACTACGTGGACGTCAGCCTGCAGTTGAACAGCAAAGCCCTCGGCAGCCTGGCCCACCGATTCTTTCTGCGCATCTCGCACGCGAAGGCGGGCTTCTGCAGCCGCGGTCTCATCCTGCTGGATGACCGCTGCCTGGCTGTGCGAGTCACCAGTCGCGTCACGTCTTGGCCTCATGTGAGTGCAGGCTCTGTTAAATAGAGGTGTGAGCTTGCTGTGAGATCATGGAGTGAGCCTGCTGTGAGATCATGGTGTGAGCTTGCTGTGAGATCATGGAGTGAGCTTGCTGTGAGATCATGGAGTGAGGTTGCTGTGAGATCATGGAGTGAGCCTGCTGTGAGATCATGGTGTGAGCTTGCTGTGAGATCATGGAGTGAGCTTGCTGTGAGATCATGGAGTGAGGTTGCTGTGAGATCATGGTGTGAGCTTGCTGTGGGATCATGGTGTGAGGTTGCTGTGAGATCATGGTGTGAGCTTGCTGTGAGATCATGGTGTGAGGTTCGTGTGGGATCATGGAGTGAGCTTGATGTGAGATCATGGAGTGAGGTTGCTGTGAGATCATGGTGTGAGCTTGCTGTGAGATCATAGTGTGAGCTTGCTGTGAGATCATGGAGTGAGCCTGCTGTGAGATCATGGTGTGAGCTTGCTGTGAGATCATGGTGTGAGCTTGCTGTGAGATCATGGTGTGAGGTTGCTGTGAGATCATGGTGTGAGCTTGCTGTGAGATCATGGTGTGAGCTTGCTGTGAGATCATGGTGTGAGCTTGCTGTGGGATCATGGTGTGAGCTTGCTGTGAGATCATGGTGTGAGGTTGCTGTGAGATCATGGTGTGAGCTTGCTGTGAGATCATGGTGTGAGGTTGCTGTGAGATCATGGTGTGAGGTTGCTGTGAGATCATGGTGTGAGCTTGCTGTGAGATCATGGTGTGAGGTTGCTGTGAGATCATGGTGTGAGCTTGCTGTGAGATCATGGTGTGAGCTTGCTGTGAGATCATGGTGTGAGGTTGCTGTGGGATCATGGTGTGAGCTTGCTGTGAGATCATGGAGTGAGCTTGCTGTGAGATCATGGTGTGAGCTTGCTGTGAGATCATGGTGTGAGGTTGCTGTGAGATCATGGAGTGAGCTTGCTGTGAGATCATGGAGTGAGGTTGCTGTGAGATCATGGTGTGAGCTTGCTGTGAGATCATGGTGTGAGGTTGCTGTGAGATCATGGAGTGAGCTTGCTGTGAGATCATGGTGTGAGCTTGCTGTGAGATCATGGAGTGAGCTTGCTCAGAGTTCATGGAGTGAGCTTGCTGTGGGATCATGGAGTGAGCTTGCTCAGAGTTCATGGAGTGAGCTTGCTGTGGGATCATGGAGTGAGCTTGCTCAGAGTTCATGGAGTGAGCTTGCTCAGAGTTCATGGAGTGAGCTTGCTCAGAGATCATGGAGTGAGCTTGCTCAGAGATCATGGAGTGAGCTTGCTCAGAGATCATGGAGTGAGCTTGCGAGAAATCATTAGGTGAACTTAAAACTTAACTTTGAGCATGTCAGTCTCATGTAAAGTGGCTTCTTGGCTTTCCCCGAGCAGATTTCGAGCTCAAGCAGTCAGGCGGCCTGGAGCCAGACGAGGCCAGACTGACGGAGGGGCCACTCCGACTCGGCATGGCCCGCTGCGACTGCGCCACCGAGGCGGGCGAGCACCAGCTGGTGTACTGGCGCCGGCTTGCCAACGGCGGCTGCTCATGCGGGGCTGCCACTTTGCCAGCTGACAGGTCTGGGGGCTTTGGAGCTGGCTGAGTTATCGCTCGATAGGGAACCTCTGGGGGAGGGGGCTTGCGGCTGGGGTGGGTGCCCGAGTCAGTACACATCATGGGTCGTTGGCGCCGCGGAATTTCCGCTTGTTAGCTGTCACGTGACCTAGCGTATCAAATTAACCTTCGACACGATGGAAATATAGAGATTAGACCCGATGAAAACGTTTTGCTCCACGAGGGCCAACCCACCAGGCCCAGAGAGTGTACATGCTGTGTGAGCGCGTGCCTGCTTACGCATTCTTGTGAGTGCGTGGGCTCAAGAATCAGCGCAATGGGCCGTTTCAGGGTCACACTTTTTGACGACTAGGCAACGCGTTCTCATCGGTAGAGTTGGAGATTTAAGAATGTGAATGGAACCACCGACTTCCACTGCCACTGCACAGGCTCATCATCAGCGGTTCCGGCCACTGTCTTGCCATGCAGTCCTTCAACTTGTCCAAGCCGTTGAACACCACCGCCTGTTCTGGGGACGCTCAACCGACTCTGCTCGGATTCCCTTCTGAGCCCGCCACCGGCAGCCTCGGGATCTGCGCTGACAGCGGCGCCGCGGCCACGGCCAACCAGTGCCAGTTGGAGCTCCTGGCAAGTCGCTGCTGCGATTGTCTTCGGCGGGGACAGGAACGGCCGGTTGAGCGTCTCACCGCCTTGTAGTTCGCCCTGGTGATCCTGGCGCTGCTTGCTGTCTTAGTCTTTTGTTTGAAAAGCATTGCACACCGAAGGCTCTGAGCTTTTTGCCTAAGCAAAATCTTTTTTACCAGTCAAATGAAATGCGCGTAGTTACTAAATTGCAGTCAAGGAATATTGTGTGTACCTTGCTTGTGACGCCGTTTAATATGGCGCTATTTTTAGCATTCCACACACTGCGCGTTGTAGTTGCGTTGGTACCAAGTAGGCTATTTTTATTCACGGCTTTCCCCCGGAAACTAACGGCTCGTGTTTATATAAAGCCCACAAAAACTTGTTAACTGCACGCAATGCCTTGGGCTTGCGAAAATTATCGGATAGAAAGCTCTTATATCTCAAAATGCTCAAGCTGAAGCTGCTCCTGTGCTCTGTGCTGCTGGTTGGCGAGTATAAAAGGTAAATCCATTTGAGTTTACTGCGTCAGTAATCTGTCTCAGATAGGCTTTGGCCCAAGAGCCAATTAAGTAAGGGTCACCAATATTTAATAGGGGATTTTCGCAAGCTTTTTATCAACAAATTGCCTATTTTGCTGCGTGAAAGAGCCATAATTGATTATTTATTTATTTTCATACGAGTTTTATTGAATATTTCCAAATCCATGACTGCAACAAATCAAAATTAGCTTCTCTTTTTTCTTTACTAAAATGTGACTTTTGCCTATTTTGCTTGCTTGACTGCTTCTTGCTCTTTTGTTTGTGTAACGGAAAGGTGGTCTTATGTATTAGCGGCCCAGGCTCGATTCCAAGTGCAGTCACATTGATTTTGGGGCTAAATTGGAATCTCGGCTTTGGGCCAACCCCCAAGGCACAGTGAAGTGTACATGCCTAACGATAAATAAAGTTAGGGCCGCTTTACACTCCTGTGTGAGTGTGTGCCTGTGCGTATGACTGCGTACGATCCGCGCGGTTGCTCAGGGGAGTCGGCGGAATGGGCAGCAATGCCTCTCGCCGGTTGTGTGACAATGTCGCTTGAAGTGCGCCAGGGTGCACACAGCCCGCTGCTTTTACGAGTATGTATACGAGTATGTATACGAGTATGTCGTATAACTTATCGCAAGGGGGCCTGCAGAAGTTCCCGAATGAATGGGTGTTCAGTCTTTACACTCAATTCGTCCTTGCATTGGTACTCATTTTTCGATCTTTTATAACTAACAGGAGTGATAAGGAGCTGCGACAATAGGCTCTGTAAAATTTACAGCCTTTAAATTATCAGTCGTTTTAAGATGTCGGTCTGTCTGAAGTGTCGGTCTATCTGAAGTGTCGGTCTATCTGAAGTGTCGGTCTATCTGAAGTGTCGGTCTATCTAAAGTTTCGGTCTCTTTGAAGTATCGATCTTTCTGAAATGTCGGTCTGTCTGATATGTCGATCTCTCTGAAGTGTCGGTCTCTCTAAAGTGTCGGTCTCTCTGAAGTGTCGGTCTCTCTGAAGTGTCGGTCTCTCTGAAGTGTCGGTCTCTTTGAAGTGTCGGTGTCTCTAAAGTTTCGGTCTCTTTGAAGTATCGGTCTTTCTGAAATGTCGGTCTGTCTGAAATGTCGGTCTCTCTAAAGTGTCGGTCTCTCTGAAGTGTCGGTCTCTTTGAAGTGTCGGTGTCTCTAAAGTTTCGGTCTCTCTGAAGTGTCGGTGTCTGAAGTGTCGGTCTAAGTGTCAGTCTATCTGAAGTGTCGGTCTCTCTGAAGTGTCGGTCTCTTTGAAGTGTCGGTCTATCTAAAGTTTCGGTCTCTTTGAAGTGTCGGTCTCTTTGAAGTGTCGGTCTTTTTAAGTGTCGGTCTCTCTGAAGTGTCGGTCTCTTTGAAGTGTCGGTTTCTTTGAAGTGTCGGTCTCTCTAAAGTGTCGGTCTCTCTGAAGTGTCGGTCTATCTGAAGTGTCGGTCTGTCGTCTGAAGTATCGGTCTGTCTGAAGTGTCGGTCTATCTGAAGTGTCGGTCTGTCTGAAGTGTCGGTCTCTCTGAAGTGTCGGTCTCTCTGAAGTGTCGGTCTCTCTGAAGTGTCGGTCTCTTTGAAGTGTCGGTGTCTCTAAAGTTTCGGTCTCTTTGAAGTATCGGTCTTTCTGAAATGTCGGTCTGTCTGAAATGTCGGTCTCTCTAAAGTGTCGGTCTCTCTGAAGTGTCGGTCTCTTTGAAGTGTCGGTATCTCTAAAGTTTCGGTCTCTCTGAAGTGTCGGTGTCTGAAGTGTCGGTCTAAGTGTCAGTCTATCTGAAGTGTCGGTCTCTCTGAAGTGTCGGTCTCTTTGAAGTGTCGGTCTATCTAAAGTTTCGGTCTCTTTGAAGTGTCGGTCTCTTTGAAGTGTCGGTTTCTTTGAAGTGTCGGTCTCTTTGAAGTGTCGGTTTCTTTGAAGTGTCGGTCTCTCTAAAGTGTCGGTCTCTCTGAAGTGTCGGTCTATCTGAAGTGTCGGTCTGTCGTCTGAAGTATCGGTCTGTCTGAAGTGTCGGTCTGTCTGAAGTGTCGGTCTCTCTGAAGTGTCGGTCTATCTGAAGTGTCGGTCTATCTGAAGTGTCGGTCTCTTTGAATTATCGGTCTCCAACTCAGCCCAACCCCCGCCTCCAGCTCCGCAGCGCAGGTGTCCGTGCATTCCTTGCGCTGCTCGAGCTCGCCTCAGCTAGTCCAGGCCGACCAGTGGATCAACCAACCCGACCCCATACTGCTCCATCTGCCTGATGAAGCTCCCGCTCCCAGGAACTGCAGGTGGAAATTTTTAGCTTCGCCGCAGCCGATAAGCATCCTTCTAGAGGCAGTGAGTGCACTGCCCCAGTCGCAGCAAGGTCGGTGTTGATGAGGCTACCAGCAAATTTTCCAAACTGCTCACGGTGAAACTGATAGGTAAATTAAAATTTGTGCATGTACTGTCTGGCGTACTAGCTTAAAAATCTATACTATTTAATCATAAAATAATCTATAATAAAACGTCAGGACCAACCGGAGCCTCGACCGTTATCGCGTGGAGCAATCGGACGCACTTTCTTGAAGCAACTCTGCGTGACCCGTAAGCGACCCGTTTTAGAAATTGTTCAATTACCGTTTTTTGAAAACTGTTATTTTAAAATTGGACTGTTTGCGCAACAAAACTGGTATGGTACTAATAGTAACACTACTGACGCACTTAATGATAATAATAACAATAATTGATTACACCGTCCTGATTGGGCCAGATGTGCAACGACAGCTCAGCCGCAGCTATTGCGCGCGCATCTGAAGGCTGCGTACGGCTGTTCAGTCCAAGGACTGGGGGTCGCCACACCCTCAATTACCCCCCAGCTAATGCTGGCACCCATTTTACAGCTGGTTGAACTGAAGCAATGCAGAGTTAAGTGTTTCGCTCAAGGACTCAATTGTTCCGAGTGGGTCAAGAATCGAACCCCCGACCTTTCTTAGTGCGCGCAATAGCTGCGGCTGAGCTGTCGGCTGCACTGGAGAGAGAGAGAGAGAGAGAGAGAGAGAGAGGAGAGAGAGAAGAGAGAGAGAGAGAGAGATAAAAAGACTAAGAGTAAAAAGTCACGATCAACGCTTTTTCG
>NIVC01001704.1:0-128781 GCA_002269645.1 Macrostomum lignano | reverse complement strand
TGAGGTCCGGAATAACACTGGCGCAAAACCAGACTTAGACTACTTTAAGTAGCTTTGAGTAGCTTTAATACAATTGTAGATTGAGAGATTGCAAAGTCTGTGCCATAGGGACTTGGTGTACAAAAGTACATATTCACAGGAGGCCTGTGGGGCACGCAATGCCTTCGGCGACACGGCCCCACAACCAGCGCTGAGGCAATTATGGCCATTCCGCGGACTCCTGAGCCACACACAAGGGCGCCAATACTGTCCGCAGTCACGCACTCGTACACACGCTCACAGAGGGTGCACACAGCGGCCTGACTCCATAATCATCAGGCATGTGAAATCGCACAACAACCCCGGCTAATTTCGTGCACAAGACCCAAATGAATGGCCAGGCGCGTTTTACCGCTGAAACTGCTCCGCCACTGGCAACAAGGGATATGGAACAGGGAATTGAGGAACAGAAGATTGGAAACAGGGGATGGGAAACAGGGGAACAGGGGATTGGGGAACAGGGGATTGGGGAACAGGAAAACAGGGATGGGGAACAGGGGATTGGGGAACAGGAAAACAGGGGATGGGGAACAGGGGATGGGAAACAGGGGAACAGGGGATTGGGGAACAGGGATTGGGGAACAGGAAAACAGGGGATGGGGAACAGGGATGGGAAACAGGGAACAGGGATTGGGAACAGGAAAACAGGGGATGGGAAACAGGGAAACAGGGGATGGGGAACAGGGATTGGGGAACAGGAAAACAGGGGATGGGAAACAGGGAAACAGGGGATGGGGAACAGGGGATTGGGGAACAGGGAAACAGGGGATGGGGAACAGGGGATTGGGGAACAGGAAAACAGGGGATGGGAAACAGGGGATTGGGGACAGGAAAACATGGATGGGGAACAGGGGATTGGGAACAGGAAAACAGGGGATTGGGGAACAGGAAAACAGGGGATGGGGAAACAGGGGATTGGGAACAGGAAAACAGGGATGGGGAACAGGGGATTGGGGAACAGGAAAACAGGGGATGGGGAACAGGGGATTGGGGAACAGGAAAACAGGGGATGGGGAACAGGGGATGGGAAACAGGGGAACAGGGGATTGGGGAACAGGGGATTGGGGAACAGGAAAACAGGGGATGGGGAACAGGGATGGGAAACAGGGAACAGGGGATTGGGGAACAGGAAAACAGGGGATGGGAAACAGGGAAACAGGGGATGGGGAACAGGGGATTGGGGAACAGGAAAACAGGGGATGGGAAACAGGGAAACAGGGGATGGGGAACAGGGGATTGGGAACAGGGAAACAGGGGATGGGGAACAGGGGATTGGGGAACAGGAAAACAGGGGATGGGAAAGGGTTGGGGACAGGAAAACATGGGATGGGGAACAGGGGATTGGGAACAGGAAAACAGGGGATTGGGGAACAGGAAAACAGGGATGGGGAACAGGAAAACAGGGGAATGGGGAACAGGGGATTCCGGAACCAGGGAGATTGGGAATAGAAGATCTTAAACCGTGATATAAGAACAATAGACGTGAAAAAATAGGCTTCCATAATGGTATTGATGAGTGAGATGAATTAATGAGATTAGCAAAGGTAATCAAAGCGATCACTTACCATCGTCATCCGGCCCAGCAGAGAGGGCCGAAGCCGAAGCAGACGCGGCGAGCGAGACGGCAGATGCAGAGGCGCGAGGCAGCGGTGCTGGCGGCAGCTGCGGCAACAGATGGTGGCGGGGCAGCGAGGCTGGGCGGGGCCGGGCGCATCGCCTCAATCTCCTCGTGCTTGAGCTGCTCCCTGGCGCTTGAGCACACCTGGCGAGGACTAAACTGTCCTCGAAGATGAGGCTGCATCTTTGTTGTACATCTGTGCGTTGCGGCACAGCAGCTGCACGTCGGACACGAGGTCGTCCACGGCGCGGTAGCGGTGCTCGCGGATTTTCGTCCGGATCTTGGCGAAATCCATGGGCTTGCGGATCACCTCGTAGTAATCCGGCAGCTCCTTGCGGCTGGGCAGCTTGACGAAGGGCTCGCTGAGCACCCGGCCGTCGCTGTCGGTAGGTCAGGATGATGTCCAGCAGGCGGTTCATCAGCCGAGTCAACCGAGGCGGATTCGGCGTTATGGACGACTGCGGCGGCCGGCGCGGCGCTTCTTGGACTGCGGCTCCTCCGGGTCGGTTGACTCGCGCTTCTTCCGCTTGGCGCCGCCGCCGCTGCCGCCGCCGCGCTTCCGGCCGGAGGCGCCGCCACCGCGGCTGGAGGGCCCGCTCATCGTCGTCATAGTAGCCGTCCTCGTCGTCGTCCGCACCCTCCTCGCGATGGCGCGCAGGAACTGCTGGTCCAGTGATGGAGTCGGTGTAGTCCACCTCCTTGCGCTGGCGCTTGCCGCCGAATCCCAGCTCGGATTCGTCCGTCTCGAATAGGCTCGAGTCCCTGGGGTGGCAGGGTTGGCAGTGAGATGAGCTAAGTCAGCTAATTGTGCTCCCGCTAGCTAATCCTAAAAACTGATTAAAGAGCTAAAAGATTTCCACAGAATTATTCAGTATCCGAAATCTTCCAGGGCGCCAAATCCAGAAAATTCAGAGAGGCCAAAAAGTTAAAAAAATCCCAGAGATACTTCCTAAAAGATCCTTCAGATCTCTAAAAGAACTCAGATCCCTAAATGATAAATCAGATCCCTCAAAGAACCCTCAGATCCCTAAAAAACCGAACAGAGGAAGGCCGTCGCTCACTTGAACATCGTCGCGCACAATCCAGGGCGGCAGCTCCTCATTAGTAATGAGTCGCGGTTTTCGGTCTTTGTTCATGGCATCGTTGTGCTGCCGCTCTTTGTCCATAGCCTGGTAGATTTCGTACTCCTGCTCGGTGCGGGCGAGCATCTGGTTCACCGTCTCGTCGTCGTGAATCTCCAGGCCCTCCAGTTCGCCGTCGTTCTCGCCTTCGAGCAGCGCCATGAGGAACTGCTTCCGCTCCACTCCAGTTGACTTCTGGTCGAACATGCCTGACGGATTTGGGATGAGGATTGACTCAGGCCTGCCCTGCAACCCTACTCAGTCCCAGCCCTCCAACCCTACTCAATACCCAGCCCTTTAACTCTACTCGATACCCAGCCCTCCAATCCTACTCAATACCAGCCCAGCCCTCCAATCCTACTCAATACCCAGCCCTCCAATCCTACTCAATACCCAGCCCTCCAATCCTACTCAATACCCAGCCCTCCAATCCTACTCAATACCCATCCCTCCAATCCTACTCAATACCCATCCCTCCAATCCTACTCAATACCCATCCCTCCAATCCTACTCAATACCCATCCCTCCAATCCTACTCAATACCCAGCCCTCCAATCCTACTCAATACCCATCCCTCCAATCCTACTCAATACCCATCCCTCCAATCCTACTCAATACCCAGCCCTCCAATCCTACTCAATACCCAGCCCTCCAATCCTACTTAATACCAGCCCTCCAATCCTACTCAATACCCAGCCCTCCAATCCTACTCAATACCCATCCCTCCAATCCTACTTAATACCCAGCCCTCCAATCCTACTCAATACCCATCCCTCCAATCCTACTCAATACCCAGCCCTCCAATCCTACTCAATACCCATCCCTCCAATCCTACTCAATACCAGCCCTCCAATCCTACTCAATACCCAGCCCTCCAATCCTACTCAATACCCATCCCTCCAATCCTACTCAATACCCAGCCCTCCAATCCTACTCAATACCCAGCCCTCCAATCCTACTCAATACCCAGCCCTCCAATCCTACTCAATACCTATCCCTCCAATCCTACTCAATACCCATCCCTCCAATCCTACTCAATACCCATCCCTCCAATCCTACTCAATACCCAGCCCTCCAATCCTACTCAATACCCAGCCCTCCAATCCTACTTAATACCCAGCCCTCTAATCCTACTCAATACCCATCCCTCCAATCCTACTCAATACCCAGCCCTCCAATCCTACTCAATACCCAGCCCCCAATCCTACTCAATACCCAGCCCTCCAATCCTACTCAATACCCAGCCCTCCAATCCTACTCAATACCCAGCCCTCTAATCCTACTCAATACCCAGCCCTCCAATCCTACTCAATACCTATCCCTCCAATCCTACTCAATACCCATCCTCCAATCCTACTCAATACCCAGCCCTCCAATCCTACTCAATACCTAGCCCTCCAATCCTACTCAATACCTATCCCTCCAATCCTACTCAATACCCATCCCTCCAATCCTACTCAATACCATCCTCCAATCCTTACTCAATACCCATCCCTCCAATCTACTCAATACCCATCCTCCATCCTACTCAATACCCAGCCCTCCAATCCTACTCAATACCCATCCCTTCCAATCCTACTCAATACCCATCCCCTCCAATCCTACTCAATACCCATCCCTCCAATCTACCAATACCCAGCCCTCCAATCCTACTCAATACCCAGCCCTCCAATCCTACTCAATACCCAGCCCTCCATCCTACTCAATACCATCCCTCCAATCCTACTCATATCCCAGGCCCTCCAATCCTACTCAATACCCAGCCCTCCAATCCTACTCAATACCCAGCCCTCCAATCCTACTCAATATCTCCATCCTACTCAATACCGCCCCCTCCAATCCTACTCAATACCCAGCCCTCCCAATCCTACTCAATACCCAGCCTCCAATCAGCCCCTCCGTCTGCTGTGCTCAGGCCTGCTCTCCCCAACCCAATCTCACCAGCCTGGATGACCTTCTCATCAACGTTGAGCTTGTACCTGGCAGCGGCCATGGATTCGCTCCTCAACGGAGTTCACGCAGATAAGGCGCAGAACGCGCACTTTCGTTTTTTCTGCCCGATGCGGTGGGCCCGGTCCTGCGCCTGCAGGTCCTGGTGCGGGTTCCAGTCCGAGTCGAAGATGATCACAGTGTCAGCCGTCTGCAAGTTGAGGCCGAGGCCGCCGGCCCGGGTGCTCAGCAGGAGAAGATGAAGTAGTCAGACTCCGTGTCGTTGAAAACCTGGCGTCAAATTAAAATTGCAAGGTAAGATTGTAGAATAAGTTATGAAATCTGGATCTGAGATTGAAACATAGAGATTTGGGATCTGAGATTGAAACATAGAGGGATCTGAGATTGAAACATAGAGATTTGGGATCTGAGATTGAAACATAGAGATTTGGGATCTGAGATTGAAACATAGAGATTTGGGATCTGAGATTGAAACATAGAGATTTGGGATCTGAGATTGAAACATAGAGATTTGGGATCTGAGATTGAAACATAGAGATTTGGGATCAAAATCAATAAATTCGGAATCGAATCTCATTAATTCGGGATCAAATCCCATGAATTCGGGATCAAATCTCGAATTCGGGATCAAATTACATAAATTCGGGATCAAAGTTTAGAAATTCGGGAACAAAACCCAAATCCCAAGAGATCTGTCCAGCAGGCCACCCAGAAATCAGCAATGCCAGCCACAGATGCAATGTCAGCTCTGGCTTGCTGGGTGAATTCGCCGGTTGAAAACAAATAAAGCGAGTTTCCAACTGTTGTGCCTTCTCGGTGAATCGAGTCGCCGCTTTCATGGGTGTCAGGCGAGTCGCAGGACGAGAAGGGCCCAAAAAACGAATTTTTTGAGAATAAAGAATTTTATTTTTTCATCAAAGCTTCAAGTTCGATTTTGAAGACAGAGAATTCTACTTCAAACCACTGTTATTAGCCATGAAAACTGCGATTCGGATCAAAGCTTAGCAGAAGACAGAAGTCCAGAGATTTGGGATCAGAGACACGAGACTAGAGATCAGAGACAAGAGACTAGGGATCAGAGACACGAGACTAGGGATCAGAGACACGAGACTAGGGATCAGAGACACGAGACTAGAGATCAGAGACACGAGACTAGAGATCAGAGACAAGAGACTAGGGATCAGAGACACGAGACTAGAGATCAGAGACACGAGACTAGAGATCAGAGACAAGAGACTAGGGATCAGAGACAAGAGACTAGGGATCAGAGACAAGAGACTAGGGATCAGAGACACGAGACTAGGGATCAGAGACACGAGACTAGGGATCAGAGACACGAGACTAGAGATCAGAGACACGAGACTAGGGATCAGAGACACGAGACTAGGGATCAGAGACACGAGACTAGAGATCAGAGACAAGAGACTAGGGATCAGAGACAAGAGACTAGGGATCAGAGACAAGAGACTAGGGATCAGAGACACGAGACTAGAGATCAGAGACAAGAGACTAGGGATCAGAGACACGAGACTAGGGATCAGAGACAAGAGACTAGGGATCAGAGACACGAGACTAGGGATCAGAGACACGAGACTAGGGATCAGAGACACGAGACTAGAGATCAGAGACACGAGACTAGGGATCAGAGACAAGAGACTAGGGATCAGAGACAAGAGACTAGGGATCAGAGACACGAGACTAGGGATCAGAGACACGAGACTAGGGATCAGAGACACGAGACTAGGGATCAGAGACAAGAGACTAGGGATCAGAGACACGAGACTAGGGATCAGAGACACGAGACTAGGGATCAGAGACACGAGACTAGGGATCAGAGACACGAGACTAGGAGGCAATCACCTGCAGCAGAGAGCCCCTGTCCTCAGCCTTGGTGGTGCCATCAAGCCGCAGGTACTTGAATCCCTTGTGATCAAAGTAGTCCTGCATGATGGTCATGAGGGCGGTCATCTGGCAGAAGATGAGCACCCGGTGCTTGGTGGCCTTCAGCTTGGGCAGGATCCGGTCCAGCAGCTCGAACTTGCCAGACGAGCGAAACAGATCAACGCCGCTGATTGGCACGCTGCCCTTCTGCTCGGTGATGGCGTCCTCGATGTGCGGGAACAGGAACGGGTGGTTGCAGATCTTGCGCAGCTGCATGATGGTGTTCATCAGGGTGCGGACTCCGCCTTTGCCCTGCGTGTGCGTGTAGGGGGGGGGGGCGGTAGCGATTGGCGCTTCAGTTTTTCATTGATAAATATTGAATATTTATAATTGCTCAAAATTTTGCGTTGTAGTCGAAACTAAATCTCTGCAACTTGCTCAAGACTGCAGGTTTGATAATATAAGAATCCCGGGATTAGGGATATGAAAATCTCAGGAATAGGGATAAGAAAATCTCAGGAAAAGGGATATGAAAATCTCAGGAATAAGGATAAGAAAATCTCAGGAATAGGGATAAGAAAATCTCAGGAATAGGGATAAGAAATCTCAGGAATAAGGATAAGAAAATCTCAGGAATAGGGATAAGAAAATCTCAGGAATAAGGATAAGAAAATCTCAGGATTAGGGATATAAGAATCCTAGGATTAGGGATATAAGAATCCTAGGATTAGGGATATGAGAATCCCAGGAAAAGGAATATGAAAATCTCAGGATTAGGGATACGAAAATCTCAGGATTAGGGATACGAAAATCTCAGGATTAGGGATACGAAAATCCCAGGAAAAGGGATACGAAAATCTCAGGATTAGGGATATAAGAATCCTAGGATTAGGGATATGAGAATCCCAGGATTAGGGATATGAGAATCTCAGGATTAGGGATATGAAAATCTCAGGATTAGGGATAAGAAAATCTCAGGATTAGGGATAAGAAAATCTCAGGATTAGGGATACGAAAATCCCAGGAAAAGGGATACGAAAATCTCAGGATTAGGGATATAAGAATCCTAGGATTAGGGATATGAGAATCCCAGGATTAGGGATATGAGAATCTCAGGATTAGGGATATGAGAATCTCAGGATTAGGGATAAGAAAATCTCAGGATTAGGGATAAGAAAATCTCAGGATTAGGGATAAGAAAATCTCAGGATTAGGGATAAGAAAATCTCAGGAATTGGGATAAGAAAATCTCAGGATTAGGGATAAGAAAATCTCAGGATTAGGGATAAGAAAATCTCAGGAATAGGGATAAGAAAATCTCAGGATTAGGGATAAGAAAATCTCAGGAATTGGGATATAAGAATCCTAGGATTAGGGATATGAGAATCCCAGGATTAGGGATACGAAAATCTCAGGATTAGGGATATAAGAATCCTAGGATTAGGGATATGAGAATCCCAGGATTAGGGATAAGAAAATCTCATGATTATGGATAAGAAAATCTCAGGATTAGGGATAAGAAAATCTCAGGATTAGGGATACGAAAATCTCAGGATTAGGGATACGAAAATCTCAGGATTAGGGATACGAAAATCTCAGGATTAGGGATATAAGAATCCTAGGATTAGGGATATGAGAATCTCAGGAATAGGGATAAGAAAATCTCAGGAATAGGGATAAGAAAATCTCAGGATTAGGGATACGAAAATCTCAGGATTAGGGATACGAAAATCTCAGGATTAGGGATACGAAAATCTCAGGATTAGGGATACGAAAATCTCAGGATTAGGGATACGAAAATCTCAGGATTAGGGATATAAAATCCTAGGATTAGGGATATGAGAATCTCAGGATTAGGGATAAGAAAATCTCAGGATTAGGGATAAGAAAATCTCAGGATTAGGGATATAAGAATCCTAGGATTAGGGATATGAGAATCTCAGGATTAGGGATAAGAAAATCTCAGGATTAGGGATAAGAAAATCTCAGGATTAGGGATACG
Organism: Macrostomum lignano; assembly: GCA_002269645.1. Classification (NCBI taxonomy): domain Eukaryota; kingdom Metazoa; phylum Platyhelminthes; family Macrostomidae; genus Macrostomum; species Macrostomum lignano. Next base: position 120,170 of record NIVC01001704.1, on the reverse strand, counting down.
AAAATCTCAGGATTAGGGATATAAGAATCCTAGGATTAGGGATATGAGAATCTCAGGATTAGGGATAAGAAAATCTCAGGATTAGGGATAAGAAAATCTCAGGATTAGGGATAAGAAAATCTCAGGATTAGGGATAAGAAAATCTCAGGATTAGGGATAAGAAAATCTCAGGATTAGGGATAAGAAAATCTCAGGAATTGGGATATAAGAATCCTAGGATTAGGGATATGAGAATCCCAGGAAAAGGAATATGAAAATCTCAGGATTAGGGATACGAAAATCTCAGGATTAGGGATACGAAAATCTCAGGATTAGGGATACGAAAATCCCAGGAAAAGGGATACGAAAATCTCAGGATTAGGGATATGAGAATCTCAGGATTAGGGATATAAGAATCCTAGGATTAGGGATAAAAGAGTCTCGGGATTAGGGATAAGAGTCTCGGGATTAGGGATAAAAGAATCCCATGATTAGATAAGCAAGAATCCAGGGATTAAATTTAAAAAACATGACTCAGGATTTGAGACAATGAGCTTAAAAGAAATATGATTATTCCTCTTTAGAAAATCATAAATTGTATTGTTCAGCAGCTCAGTAAGTCAGTGAGTTACATTGGATTAGTAGTACATCACTGTGAGCAGAGCCACTGATTAAAGAAACATAAAATTGCTGTGCCTTCTCGGTGAATCGAGTCGCCTCTAACACAGATGTCAGGCGAGCCGCAGGACGAGAAGGACTGTTGGTCACTAAATTAGAATAAGCCCCCCCCCGAGACAGCGGCAAATCAGCGAGCAAGCAGTCACCTTCTTGTCCTTCTCGGAGCCGTCAGTGAGAATGACGCCCTTCTGGCTCATGTGATTGTACAGAGTCCGCTGCAGGGCGCTCATATCGCACTTGATCACGTACTCAACCTTGTCGGGCAGCTGCGACTCCACCTCCTTCTTGAGTCGGCGTAGCAGGAACGGCCGAAGCACCTTGTGCAGGCGGCGGATAATGAGCAGAGTCTCCTCCTGGTTCAGCTCAACCTTCTCACCTGCGAAATCAGTGTGTCTGATTTGTAGTTTGCATCAATCAATCAATCAATCAATCAATCAATCAAAATCAATCAATCGGACAATCAATCAATCAATCAATCAGACAATCAATCAATTAATCAATGAGACAATCGATAATCAACCAGACAATCAATCAATTAATCAATGAGACAATCGATTAATCAACCAGACAATCAATAAATTAATCAATCAATACAGCTAGCAATCTATCAATCAGAAGAGCTATTAGTTAATCAGACAACAATAAATAAATCAATCAATCAGATAACAATTAATCAATCAGTACAGCTATCAGTCAATCAATCAATTAATCAGTCAATCAATCAATCATAAGAGCTATTAGTTAATCAGACAACAATCAATCAATCAATCAGACAACAATCAATCAATCAATCAATCAATCAGTCAATCAATCAGTCAATAAATACAGCTATCAATCATTTTGACAAACAATTTACCAACAAACACAACAATCAAGTCAATATCCCAATCACTAAATAAGCCGATCCACATAGCAAATCAACTCACCCGTAGTAGCAAACGGCGCATTGAACCACTGCTCAAAAGTGGTCACAGAGGAGAACACAGAGGGCAGCAAGAAGTTCATGAGGGCCCACAATTCGGGCAGCTTGTTCTGCAACGGAGTGCCGGTCAGCAGCAGGCGGTAGGGTGCAGTATAGTAGGAGTTGAGCACGCAGGTGAGCTTGCAGTGATGATTCTTCATCCGATGGCCCTCGTCGATGATCATGTACTTCCACTTGATCTTGGACAGGGCCGTTTTGTCCTTCATGATGTACTCGTAGGTGGTGAGCAGCACGTTGAACTTTGAGCCCTTCAGGTGGTACTGCAGCGAGCGCCGGTGCTGCGGCGAGCCCTTGTACAGAATCTTCTTGACCGATGGCGCCCACTTGTCAAACTCGAGGTCCCAGTTGGACATGGTTGACAGCGGCACAATGATCAGGTAAGGCCCGTTCTCCTTCTTCCTCTCCATCAGGTAGGTAATCAGGGCGATGGTCTGGATGGTCTTGCCTGCGGGCGGGATGTAGTGAGACTGGTGAAAGTGGAAATCTGAGCAGATTAGCCAAAGCTAGACACAGGATATGAGCGGATTAGCTAAATCTAGGCGCAAGATATAAGCGGATTAGCTAAATCTAGGCACAAGATATGAGCGGATTAGCTAAATCTAGGCGCAAGATATAAGCGGATTAGCTAAATCTAGGCACAAGATATAAGCGGATTAGCTAAATATAGGCACAAGATATGAGCGGATTAGAAAAATCTAGGCACAGATATAAGCGGATTAGAAAAATCTAGGCACAAGATATAAGCGGATTAGCTAAATATAGGCACAAGATATGAGCGGATTAGCTAAATCTAGGCACAAGATATAAGCGGATTAGAAAAATCTAGGCACAGGATATAAGCGGATTAGAAAAATCTAGGCACAAGATATAAGCGGATTAGAAAAATCTAGGCACAGGATATGAGCAAATGAAAAAGCTCAGGATACAACAAGAACTCACCCAATCCCATCTCGTCAGCTAGAATGCCGTTCAAGTTATTATTATAAAGCGACACCAGCCACTGCAGCCCCTTCAGCTGGTACTCCTTCAGCCGGCCGTTAACCAAGATGCTGGCCTGTTCAACGATTCTCTCGCGGACGCTGTGGGCGCTGCCGTAGTAGCTCTGCTGCTGGTGGTAGTCGTCGTCCTCGGTGCCCTGGATGGTGTGGATGTCGGTGTCGTGATCTTCGTGCTCGTAGTCCTCCTCGACCACCATGTCCTCGACAAGATCAGGCCTGGGTGTACCGTCGGAATCGATGGGCAGAATGAGCCAGCCCTCGTGCTCGGCCAGCCACCGCTCCAGCTCCTGGGAGGTCGGCGCGTTCTCTCCGGTCAGCCGCTCTCCGGTGGACGGGTTCAGCACGGCGACGCGGACGGTCTCGCCGGCGTTGAGCACAGCAGTCAGGAGAGCTGCCTGGTGCTCGCGCAGCTTCTCCCGCTTCTCGGACTTCTTCACGGCCTGGCGTTCCCGCTTGTGATCCTTGACCAGCTTGGACAGGTTGGCCGTGAACTCGTCAGTCTGCTCGAGCAGGTAGTGCAGCCGCTGGTCCTTCTGCTTGTCGATGAGCTCGCGGTAGCCTTTCTCGTCCTCGGCCATCAGCCGGCGCATTCGCTCCCGTTCGATCCGCTCGCGCTCCTTGCGCGCCTCCCGCTCGGTGTTGGCGTGCCAGGCCAGCACGGCCTTGTTCAGCTTGAACATCTTGGAGTTCACGCTGCGATAGTGTTCGCGGAACTCCTTGGCGTGCGCCAGGATGGCGTTCAGGCACTCCTGGTGCCGCTGCCGGCGCCGCTTCTCGGCCTCGAGTCGGCGCTGCTTCTCCAGCCTCTCCGTGCCGCGGGCTTCCCGCAGCGTCTGCTTCTTGGGCCGCCTGTAGGCCTTGGCGTTCAGCGCCGTCTCCAGCGTGGTGTCCCGGCGAATTGTCGACACGAAGTCGCTGCGCAGCTGGCGCTGCAGGCCCAGCAGGCGGAGCGCGCGCAGCTCGATCTGCAGCTTCAATTTCTGCTCCTCGGAGACCCCAGCTGACTGCTCCTCGAGTTCGGAGATGCGGCCGGCAACGCGGCACTGGAGTCGCTGCTCCCGATCCCGCAGCAGCTCGACGGGATCCACAGCTGGCGGGCGGATGGTTGTGCCCGGCCGCTGCTGGTACATCAGGACTGGCGGCGGCGGCGCCTGAGGTGGCGGCGGGTGTCCGTACGGATGCTGGTGATGCAGCGGATGATGCGGATGCTGCATCGTTGGCGGAGTCATCGCTCGAGGCGCATTGGGGTGCATCGGCGGCGGCGGCGGCGGCGGCGGCAGGGAATTAGAGACGGACGCGGAGCTTCCGGCTGGGATGTCAGACGCAACGGAAGCCGCTTGCATCTCAGACGCTTGCGACTGCGGCTGGGCGGGAGAAACAGGCGTGGTGATGAGGCTGGACAGCGGCTGCTGCTGTTGCTGCGACGAGGTCGCGGCCGCCCCGGATGTCGGCAGCTTGGTTGGGGTATCCGTAGGCGGCTGCGGCTGCTGGCGAGGCGGCATCGGAGAGCCTTGACGACCACCGGGAGGAAGGTCGGGCGCGGGGGCGTCGCCCGAGCCGGACAGAATGCCGGCGATGCTGGGGGCACAGGGCGGGAGAGGGAGGAGCCGAGCGCCTGCACGCGCAGCTGATCTGGCAGAGGCAGGTTGCGGCTGAGGTTCTTGTAGGCGTTGATCTGGGCCCTGAGCTGCATCAGCTGGCTGCTGCTGAACGGGCCGGCCGGCGGCTCGGCAGGCGGTAGCTGGTAGGGCTGCTGCTGGCCAGGAGGCCCGCCATAGTAGCCCTGGCCAGGCATTGGGTAGCCCTGGTGCGGAGGGGGTACATCTGGGGGCCTGGCTGCTGCTGAGGGTAGCCGCCTGCAAGCTCGGCAGTCGCAGGGCCAAACGGCGGTCCCTGGGATCTTGGCGGTGTAGCCTGAGGATAGCCGAAGTGCTGCTGCTGCGGCTGCGGCTGCTGAGTAGCTGTGGGTTGCTGACTGTCCGAATTTGACACTGGCGGCTGTTGCTGCTGTTGCGGAGACTGAGGAGGCATCGGTTGAGCAGCCGAGGTCGGCAGAGGCGGCGGAGCTGCGGGTGGCGGCATCTGCTGAGACGCTGGGGACGGCTGCGACTGCGGCTGCTGCTGCTGCTGCTGCTGCTGCTGCTGCTGCTGATTGCCAGGCTGCTGTGCCTGCTGAGGCGATGAAGGAGGCTGCTGCTGCGACTGAGGCGTTTGCGGGCGCTGCTGCGAAACCTGCGGAGGCACCTGCGCCTGTTGCGGCTGGGACTGCTGGGAAGTCGGCATTTGATTGTTCGGAACCTGCTGAAAATATTGGGGTTGCTGCTGCTGCTGTTGCTGCGGCGGCTGCATGGACGGAGGCGCAGACGATTGAGGGCCGAACTGTTGGTAGGGAGGCTGCATCTGCTGGCCAGGGTACATCTGTTGCGGCTGATGATATTGCTGCTTCTGCATCTGATGAGGCGGCTGCTGATGCTGGGACTGCATGTACTGCATCTGGTGCTGCTGCATCATTTGAGCATGGCTAACAGGCGGCTCAGCGGTGCCAGGGTACTGTTGCTGGCCCTGGGGACCTCCGTAGTAGCCGTGACTTGACTGTGGCATGTGGTAGCCCTGGTGGGTGGAGGGTACATCTGAGGGCCCGGCTGCTGCTGCTGCATGTATCCGCCGCCTGGCATGTCGGGGCCCGGGCCGAAGGGACCACCGCCGGCACCGCCAGGATGGGCAAACTGCGGGCCAGGTGCTGGCACAGCCTGAGGCCTTGGCTGCATAGTCTGAGCATAGCTGTAGTGAGGCTGCGGGCCGCCAGCCGCCGACTGTTGGCCATCGGAAGAAGCAACAGAGGACTGCTGCGACGACTGCGGCAGCGGCGGAGGCGCGGCTGGTGGCGGCATCTGCTGCGATGCTGGCGACGGCTGAGACTGCGGTTGCTGCTGCTGCTGCTGTTGCTGTTGCTGTTGTTGCTGCGGTGATGGTGGAGGCTGCGGAGATGGCTGCTGTTGCTGTTGTTGTTGCTGCTGTTGCTGCTCCTGGCCCTGCTGGCCACCATGTACTTGCTGAGCATACTGTTGCTGCTGCTGGCTCACAGGCGGCTGCTGCCCAAACTGCTGGTAGGGAGGCTGCATTTGCTGACCAGGGTACATCTGCTGCTGATGATATGGCTGCTTCTGCATCTGGTGCTGCTGTCCGTAGGGCATCTGCATCATCTGCGGATTAGCATTGTACTGGCCTGCCGAAGCTTCAGGCGGCAGCTGGTAGGGCTGCTGCTGGCCAGGAGGTCCGCCATAGTAGCCGTGGCCAGGGTAGCCCTGGTGCTGAGGCGGGTACATCTGGCCCGGCTGCTGCGGGTAGCCGCCAGACATGTCAGCATGGGAAAATGGCGGTCCCTGAGATCTTGGCGGAGTGGCCTGGGGATAGCCATAGTGCTGCTGTGGCTGAGGCTGCGGCTGCTGCTGCTGCGGAGCAGAGGTTGGTGGCCCCTCTGACATTAAGCTGCTGTCAAGGGCATGAAAAAAATTTGGTCAATATCTTTATTTTTATGTTTAATAATCTCGTTTACAACTTGTAAGTAAGTGAATAAACTCTTAAAAAACTATAAAAACTTCTGCTTAATTTCTATTGTTAAAAATACAAGGAACAAAGTTTATGGTTACATATGGTTACAATCTACAATATTGCACTATAATTTTATGCCACTGGTGTTGCACACAATGCTCTTCCACATGAGATAAATTTTTAGATAGGTGTCAGGCTATACCAAAGAGCTTGTCAACTGAAGCTCATAAACAGGAGCCCAAGTAACCTATGTACACAAATGATATGAAGGTTAGACTTGGGATAAGTGAGAATAAGCAAGGGGATAATTACAGACTCAACTTTTTGAGCTTAAGTTGATATAATATTCCCAATTATCCCCTTCCTTATTCTTACTTATCCCAAGTCCACTTTTTTTGACAAATCCAGCTTCCTGGTGTCACTGTGAGCAGAATGACATCATTTATATATATAGGTTACTTGGGCTCCACTTTATGAGCTTCAGTTGACAGGCTCTTAGTCAATGTCAAAATTTAAGCAAAAAATTAAAACTGAATTTATCAATAGTTAAAGTAAGCTTAACAGGTTCATCAACAAAGAATGTTTTATTAATCTAATTTTACCATTTTATTATTGAGATACAAAACCATTTTACAAAACTAACTTGTCTAAATGAAGAACTAGTTTTTTTACAAAACATTTTTTATAGTAAAACTTTTTTGTATTGCTTACTTTAGTTAATTATTGTAGATATAATTCTATATATTTAAACTTGTTATTATCTAGGGACAACAAAGCAATACAAGTAAAGTTGAAGAAAATAAGATAAAATATATTTTTAAAAAGCATTGGTTTCTTAGAAAATATTGGTCATATTCATAGAAATATATAATTCTAGGGATTAACTTGGCTATTTTTATTTGTGACACATGGGAATATATTTTTTTGCTTGCCCAGATAAAGCAAAATATAAAATTATTAAAAATATAAGAAAAATTTAATTTCTACAAGTTTAAATGTGGAAAAATCATACAACTTTGTCCTTGTTGCCAGCTATAGTCTGAATCATAATGGGTGCATGCCCAAACAAAAATTGAAGAAATATAAATGCATGCCAAAAAATTAAGTGCAGGCCCACACTCTTAAATCTAGGCTAATGTTGCAACAATAAATGATCTACTTTGCATTGTGTAAAGGATCCTTTTTGGCTATTAATTTGGTTGATTTTTATCTTTCTTGCTTTTATTATTTATAACAGAAAATCAATATGTACAAAATTTGTTTAATTGCTTTTTTACAAGCTTAAAAACCAGAAAACTTGAAATTTACACTCAAAGATCAACTTTTCAATCATTTTTCCACTTAACACTAACTCTTCTATGCAATTAAACAAATATTCTTTTGTTTTGTTTAGTGATACACTTTTTTAGGAATCATATATGCCAATTGTGCATACTTAACTTTTGGTATGCAAGGCCAATATATGCCCAATTTTTTAGGTTGGCAAAATCTAGCCCATGGACCACATGCAGCCTGCAAAGCCTCACTAGCCAGCCTTTGGGTCCTTTAAAGCTTCATAATAGCAATGCAGCTAGCTCAAGGCCACACTCTGAATCATGCAGCAGCAGTATATGCACAAAAATTCAGGCATGCATTGGCCTTGCATACCAAAAAAGGCATGCACAGTTGGTATGCATTGCTCCTAAGAAAATAATGTGCATATATACACACCTAGCATGCACTTTAAAGAATCACATAGAAAAGTTATTGTGAAATAGAAAAGATGAAAAAAGTTTATTTTTAAGCATAAATTTCAAGCTTTCTATGTTTTGAGATTGTAATAAAGCATTTAAACAAATCTTTGCATGTATTGATTTTCTACTATACATAGCATTGCTAAAAAAGCAGAAAAATTAACCAATTTTTTGCCAAAAGGGTCTATTATGCAATTTAAAAAGGTCATTAATTGTCACAACATAAAAAAGGTCATTTATTGTTGCACCACTGGCATAGTTTTGACAATTGGCATGCACTCCATTTTTTTGGTATGCAGTTGTAATTATTTAATTTTTGTTCAGGCATATACTTAGCATGATCTAGACTATGAGCTCAAGGTTTGTGTCTTTTCTCAGCTCTCTTCTATTACCTTTCTCTACTCTTCCTTTTTTATTTCCTTTCTTTTCTCTTTTTTATACCTTTCTTCTTTTCTTTCTTTCCTTTTCTCCTTTATATCATTTCTTATCTTTTTATTGTCTCCTTTCTCTTTTTTCTCCTCTCCTTTTTTTCTTTCCTATTTTATCTCCTTTTTTGTCTCCTTTATTTTCACCCTCTCTCTCTTATTTCTCTTCTTAATTTCCTTTCCTTTATTTTTTCCTCTGGTCTGCAGTCATGCACTAGGTTCTTTATTTAGCCCCTAAGGTAAGAAGTCTGCTGATCCCTATATTGCATAATCCAAAGTGTGGGTTGCCAATGCTTATTTGCAATTTTTTTAAAAAAGGTCTATACTAAATTATTAGGCAGTGCTTATTCTCATGGTACCATAAGAATAATTTCTATCTTATTCCAATGGTACCGTGGGAATAATTTTCTGCTTATCTGCATGGCATACTGACAAGATAGCTGGCCCATCTTCTACATATATGCTGTGGGAATACTTTAGTTTAGTACTTACAGTTTAAGTACTAATAATAGGCCTAACAATATAACTTTGCTTGACAATTTGTTTAATAGAAGTAAAGATTTAATGGCTTTTTTATGCAAAAAAATGTTGGTTGTGGTATTGATCTAGATCAACAGCTTCTTAGTATCCTTAATTCAAATTCCCTTTCAAAAAGCTATAAACTATTCACATACAGCATATATATATAGAAGATATGGCAGCTATCTCGTCAGTGTGCTGTGTGGATAAGCAGAAAATTATTCCCACAGTACCGTTGGAATAAGACAGAAATTATTCCTACGGTACTGTGGGAATAAGCACTGCCAAATTATTAATAAAACTAAATAGAATATTTTGGTATTAAATAAAAGGTAACTCTTTAAAGATTCATCATGTTAACAATTAACAACATAGGACCTATCTAAAAACCCTAGGGGCCTAGAGATAGCACAATTTTTCACTCTAACAGCACTTATTTTTGTCTTCTAAACTTTTTCTTTGTTATTCTTTTAAACAAAACCTAACCTTCAGCTAAACATCCATTTTTAATGATATGCTATAAAACAAAATAATTCATCAAAACATCCAGTTGCCATATGATATTCTTACTCAGTATGACAGTAAGTTAGGCCCTATGTGATATGTCTTTAGTATTAGTAATATTAAGTAGCATATCCTATTTGTCATAAAGTTAACTTTATATTACAGTGTATGTTTAGAACGATTTTCACTACAGGGTTTTACTAATATCAACCTCATATAGAAATTTATTCTAGCACTTATGACAAATATGTAAATATGTTTTCAGTTCAACTGTTTGTTGGCAAGTAAAACATAAACAAAACAACCCCACGGCCCGCCCATGCCCAATCTAGGAGTTCAGTTTTTGACAGAATTTTTTAATAAGCTATAACCTATATTTGGATCTAATTAAAATGGATATTAAAATAAATTTTATCTATCTAATATTATATAGAAGAGATCTCAAACCTAAAATCCTTTTCAATGAATAATTCTTTGAGATACGTTCGCGAAACAAAAAATCATAGAAAAATATTTTTTAAATGTGGTTTAAACTTTAGTGTAGAAAAACACAAAGTGCATATTTTTTATGTATAATATTAATACTTGTGAGTATCCACGCAAAGCATTGTTAATAAAAAATAAACAACGACAATTTTAAAAGCTAACATTGTAAAATACATGTTTAATATTTTTGCGTAAAAATACACCCTTAACTTAGGGGTCGGCAACCTCCGGCCCTAGGGCCAGATCCGGCCCCCGAAGCCGAAGCAAGGCGAAGCGAAGCAAACTCCATCAAGAAAAATTCATCAAGCAAACTTTGTCAAGAAAAATTCGTCAAGAAAAATTCAGCAAGCAAACGTCGGCAAGCAAAGTTCAGCCAGCAAATTGCATGACTAAAGCAAAGTCAAAGTGCTACGAGCAAACTTCGACAAGCAAACTTCGGCAACCATTTTTTCCTGCAAGCAAACTTAGGCAAGCGCACTTCCGCAAGCAAACTTCCGTTCCCCATTTTTTCTCAGAAGCTGATCATTAATTTGCTTACATTTTGTCGCCCTGAAGCAATTAAATTATTGCAATTTCCATAACGGGTCACAATTGGTTGGGTGGGGGGGGGGAGAAATCATTTGCATGTTCCTCTCTCAGCTTTTACTGGGGGCCGGGACATGTCCCCCCAGTCCCCGCAGCCGGTGGCAACGCCCCGCTGCATTTGCAATTTAACAAACCAAATTCATAAAGGTGACGTAGAGTATAAGGCCTTTTCTAATTTTGTAAAGATATTGCACAATGTAATCATAAAATAAAAGGAATCCTAAAGTTATTGAATAGTTTGTTGCTATTGATCTGCAAAAATATATCGTTGTTAGACGGCAGACGCTAATACACTGTATTTACAAAGTTCTTTTGGATAGTTACAATCTAATGTCAAGAGGTTGTGCGATTGTCCTGATCGAAGGGAAATCACTTCTAAGTAATAGAAACCATGCACTGCTGCTCATTTTGTCATCCTAGTTCTTTAAAGATGTTCAATCAGATGTGCACAAAAATTAAAGTTATACATGTAGTCTCTGTATATTTATACCTTACATGTACATGTACACGGCGTGTACAGCTGTAAGATTAATTTGCATCATACATATGTACATAATGTATCAATTTCTAAAAAATCGGTGTCGAATTCGCTGAAATCGTACTTTACTGTTCGTTAATTTATTTCAAAGCAAACAATATGCTAATGTGGAGCCATATATTTTTTCATTTTGGTGCGAATTTTTAAGTAAATTGAAATGTTTTATTGTACTATAAGTAGCATGGATCTAATGGTACAAATAAAACTTGGCATTACATTAACAAATGTTTCGTTATTTCTAAGAACGGTGAGTCAAAAAATTGTCGCTTACCTTTAAAATAAGGTCTTTAATTAAATTGTTTGGCCAGTTTAATATGGGGATAATAAAGGTTAATTTTTTTAAGCTTGGGATCTGTCTATAAAGTTTATCCAAAAACAGAAGGAAATAGAAAATCTGCAAAAATACATGTACTGATTTGCAAAGCCAAAATACTGTAATTCGTTAATAAAGATGTTCGATTAATTGTCAGTTTTCCAAAAATCTATGCATGTGCAATTAATTTTACATGTGCGTCCCACATGTACGGCCTCGCATTTTCAATTGAAACTGTCTTACATCTGTTGGAAAACTTCCCATGCCGCAGGTGATCAGGGAGGGTACAGGTCATTGAGATTTACACAAGGGGCAGAAGGTCAGCTATTTCCTGGTGAAAATGGAGCTCATGTTCCTTTGGTAGAAAGCTCGCCTGCGGCAGCACGTAGCGCTAACATCGCAGAATTGGCGCTAACGTCTCATCTTAGATTGGCGCTAACGTCTCAAAATTGGTGCTAACATCTCCTCTCAGAAATTGGCGCTAACATCTCATCTCAAAATTGGCGCTAACATCTCAAAATTGGCGCTAACATCTCAAAATTGGCGCTAACGTCTCAAAATTGGCGCTAACATCTCCTCTCAGACTTGGCGCTAACGTCTCAAAATTGGCGCTACACATCTCATCTCAAAATTGGCGCTAACATCTCAAAATTGGCGCTAACATCTCAAAATTGGCGCTAACATCTCATCTCAGATTGGCGCTAACGTCTCAAAATTGGCGCTAACATCTCATCTCAAAATTGGCGCTAACATCTCATCTCAGAATTGGCGCTAACATCTCAGCTCAGAATTGGCGCTAACATCTCATCTCAGAATTGGCGCTAACGTCTCAGAATTGGCGCTAACATCTCATCTCAGAATTGGCGCTAACATCTCATCTCAGAATTGGCGCTAACATCTCATCTCAGAATTGGCGCTAACATCTCATCTCAGAATTGGCGCTAACATCTCATCTCAGAATTGGCGCTAACATCTCATCTCAGAATTGGCGCTAACATCTCATCTCAGAATTGGCGCTAACATCTCATCTCAGAATTGGCGCTAACGTCTCAGAATTGGCGCTAACATCTCATCTCAGAATTGGCGCTAACATCTCAGCTCAGAATTGGCGCTAACATCTCATCTCAGAATTGGCGCTAACATCTCAGCTCAGAATTGGCGCTAACATCTCATCTCAGAATTGGCGCTAACATCTCATCTCAGAATTGGCGCTAACGTCTCAGAATTGGCGCTAACATCTCATCTCAGAATTGGCGCTAACGTCTCAGAATTGGCGCTAACATCTCATCTCAGAATTGGCGCTAACGTCTCAACAAATTGGCGCTAACATCTCATCTCAAATTTGGCGCTAACGTCTCATATCAGAATTGGCGCTAACATCTCATCTCAGAATTGGCGCTAACGTCTCATATCAGAATTGGCGCTAACATCTCATCTCAGAATTGGCGCTAACGTCTCATATCAGAATTGGCGCTAACATCTCATCTCAGAATTGGCGCTAACATCTCAGAATTGGAACTGACACCTCGAAAGTGGCACTTTGTCTTCGAATTTGATCAGTTATTTACGGATTAAAGAATAAACTAAGCAAAGACATGGATTTCAATTCTCTTAAACAACTACAAAGCGCAACTGGCAGGAAAGCGCATTAATAATGCTATATTATAGACATCATGAGAATGGTTATGGTACAGAGTCCACAGACGGAGATAATTTTAACAAACGGTGCATTTTCAATTTTGATCGATGAACTAGAACTTGAATTATGAATGCTGTCACGCAAGCATCATAGCGAGAGTACCAACCAATGCACGGGCGCGAATATGGGATTAGTTAATTAAATATCAACGAAATCAGAAATTGACAAACCGGAAAGCAATAAAACAGGACTTTGGAAGCAGGTTCAGCTCAGTGGAGGATTCGTGGCCAAGAATATGAGCGGCTTGTTGACTCTGTTTTACTGCATAGCAACCATCTGCAATGCCTTTGATACGAACACATTCCATGTGCTCACAGCTAAGGTATTGAAATAGACGGTATTGGATGCAGCTTAATTACAGATCAAAGCCGCAGGATCAGTTTGAGAGGCTCAAGAAGTTTTAATAACTTTGTATATAAGCAGGTTGCACTGTACAGCATCAAAATGGGGTGGCTGGATGTGGCGCGCAGAGCTCTAAATGGGAGTTTGCTCAGAATCTCCGCATCTGTATGACTGCATCCACTGGGGCGGAGCAGAGGGTGGCGAATTGGGGATTCCAAATGCAGCAAGCAGTCAGGTGGACTCAGGGGCGGCGCTTAAGCCAGCCCGCCCAGCTTGGAGCCCAGCGAGTCCTTCAGGCTGCAGCCGCGCTTCGTGTGCTCCACGATCACGTGCTGCAGGGTTTTCACCTGCTCGCGTAGGTCAACGGCGGTCCGCTGCAGCCGGCTATTCTGCGACTTGAGCTCGGCGACTCGCTCCTCGAGGAATCTGATTCGTTCGAGTTTGCGCTCGCGGCATTTCCTGGCCGCATCGCGGTTTCGCTGACGCTTCCGCTCGAGCTTCAGCTGCTCCTGGTCGCCCAGGCCGAGCCGTCTGGACGTCGAGCCGACGCTGCTGACAACATCGTCCATCGGCTCCTCGCCGCTGTCGTCCTCGGTGGTGTAGCTGCCACCGGCTATTGTGGACGCAGCAATGGAGGCCGGCTGAGGTGGCGGCAGCTGAGGGCGAGACAGGGCTGAGGACACGGTGACGATGGAGGTCGGAATCGGAGCGGCAGCGGCGGAGAACATCGATGCTGTCTGCTGGCCAACGGTGACAACAGCTTGGCCGGATGTGTCCATCGAGGTCGCCACCGAGGATATGACATAGCCGGGCCCGGAGATGTCCATGATGACTGGCGTGTTCAGCTGGTTTTCGTCGTCACCTTCGCGCTCCTTCTTGATCATGCTTTTGATCTTCTCATCGAAGTTCCTGCGAATTGAAACCGAATGAGGTCGAGAATGATAGGAAATGAATCAAATTCTTTCTACGAGCGCATTTTAACTTTAATAAAAAATCAGTACAAATTCAAGACGGCAAAATTCGCTTACATCACAAAACGCTCTTGCTCTTCCGTCACGAACTTCGGATTAAGGAAAGTTGTCGGCGTCTGAGGCGCATTTCCGCTGGCCGAGGTCGGCGTTATGCCGAGGCTTTGGCTGACCAGCTTGTCGAAGTCGGGCGACGTGAGAAACGGCGTCACTCCAGTTGAGGTCAAATTTTTTAAATCGGGCGAGTTCAGCTGCGCCAAGGGAGTTAAGCCCCGGATGTGGGCTATGCTGTTGCCAACGTTTACGGAAGACTGCAGTGGCAGGGTCATTGAGCCCTTCAAATTTCGGAGGCTGGCTGTGGCGGAGCCGCCCGCCGTTGAGACAGTGATTGTAGCGGAACTCTGCGCCACTGCTGGCTTGGCCTGCACCGAAGACATGCTAAAAGAATATTTCACGGCAAGCACACTGAGTCAGTGTATAAAAAACAGTGTAATCGCTCGCTATTCGAAGGCAAAATGCTAGAGAAAGCGAGGCCCAACCTAGAAGCACTAGCAAAGCGGAATGACTCATCGGCGCGGGCCCACGCGGGCAGAGGCTATATAGGTTAGTCAGACTGTGGGGGGTGGTTGTGTAGGCTATTTTTAACCCTTTCGCGGGGAATGAGGCAATGCGCTAGAATTAGAAAGGCCGCCCGGCTATTTGCGCGCGCACGGAGGGGTAAGAGTCTTGTGCTGTCCCTCGCTGCCATGCCAATATCGATTGGAGTGCTGTGTGGCGTTCAGTGGTGTGGGGGGAGGAGTGTAGTGTAAGAGATGTGTGGGGCAGAGGCATGGTCTTTTTATCGTGCTATTTTCGACCCTTCAAGCTCATTTCTAAATTTGGACAGAGTCGCGCGGGCTTCCACTCTGCCGATAAGTGGGGATGTTCATTTGAATGTACATTCAAAACCTTGGCCTTTCTTTCTCTGGTTAGGGATAGAAGCGATGAGTCATCATGCTATTAGGTAGCCAGCGCAGAGAAAGGGCTTTTTGGTCCCCCGGCCCGGCCCGGTCCAAACCAATAGGGCTTCTCGCGCCGCCGTCTCAGTAAGAAGAAAAATGTTTTATTGAGCCTTTGGTCAATGCTTTAAGTTTAGGCTATAGTTTTTTGTCTTATTTTTAAAGATAAGAAATGTTATATGATATATTCACATAGAGTTCAAGCCCCGATTAAAATAAACTGAAAAATAAGGCCTGACTGATATTTTTATTTACAATTTTACATGCCGCAGAGGCGCCAGACGGCAGAGTAAGAGAAACAGGCAGAAGCAAGCAATAAAGTGAACGAAAAACGACAGCGCTAAACGGAAATTCCAAGCCTAAACTTGTTTGGAACGAATTAAATCCGTATTCGAATTTACTTTATTGGGTCATGTCATGGGCTGTATCCGCAGAATTAGAACCAGGACTTCAATGACTTCCTTTTTGCAAAAAAGGCAATCTATTCATTGCTTTCCATTCGATTAGTTTGTCGAATTCGAATAAATAGGAATAAAAATAAAATGTATAAATTACTATACGAGCGAAAAAATGCTGGACTCTCAAGCCACAATTAGTGGTAACGAAAAGATAATTATCAGCAAATTAATCATTAGGAGATATTCCGAGATAGCTAAGTTTTAATCAGCAAATTTAATTCTGAAAATTGATCTGTGAGTGATACATAGCAGTTTATCAATCTAATGTGAAAATGTAGAATGTTTGCAATGTAAAATAATACCATGTTTTGCAATACGAGCCTCATCATAACAGACCGAACCCTGTATGTTTTTCTCTGTGAAAATTCTCAGGGAATCTATGCTGGTGAGGTGAGTTTAATTTTTCTTAAAATAAGCGAATGAAAACAAGGAAACTGAAAGAGTTTTCTTGATTACTCTACTATAAGTAAACTGTATTGCGCATGGTTTGAACTCCTAAAACAATCGCAACTAACATGTGATTTGTGAAATTGATTCGCTCCTCTTCGTGGGGGGGCTTCACAAACCCGAAATATCATAAACCCGAAATATCATAAACCCGAAATATCATAAACCCGAAATATGAAATATCACAAACCCGAAATATCATAAACCGAAAAATCACAACTCCGAATTGATAGCAACGCACATCATAAACCCGAAAAATCACAAACCCAAAATATCATAACTCCGAAATTTCTAGCAATGTCCAACACTGTTTTGCTTTGTGGAGACAGTGGAATTATGATATTTCGGGTTTGTGATGGCGACCCCTATTCGTGTCTTAATTAGTGAAGCGTTTTACTTTTAAAAGCTAGTTAGGATCCATGAGTACTTTTGTAGAGATCTCCAAATACGGTACAAAGTAAGTTACTATAAGTAGTAACGTAAAAACGTGAAAACTCAAAAGCTAAAAACTGCAAATTGTCACACTCTATTTTTAAGACCACGAAAGCAACAAATGACCATCTTTTGCAACATTTAAATTTAGAACTCTGAATATGGTATTGAGGTTCAAACCTAATGTATTCTATAGGGGTCAAATTTCCAAAAAGCTATACTGTCACCTACTAAAAATAATCTGTTTTTCAAGAAGTTTTTCTATAAATACAAGCCAAAATCCGAGCTAAAAATCTCAGACTCGGAGCAGCCTCAAAACATCTTGAGCATACTGCAGAAGCTACTCGAGGCTACATCTCTGAGGAAGAAGTAAACCAATTGGTGAGCTCTTGTTCGAGCCTTTGTTATTGAATTGATTTTGAGAGCGATTTTATTGCCGGCCGTTATTGATCCGTTGATTTAACTGAGTTCATTGAATTTGAGGCCTCCCTTTTCCTAAGGGATTGGATAGGATCTGCGGACCGATTCCGATACCCTTAGAGGATTATCGAGTGATTGATTTGGTTATCCTAGATTAACCGATAGGAGTACACGACTCCGATTCCGTTATTGCTAGAAGAAGACGCCCTTCTTGGAGGACCTCGTGATTATTACAGAAAGTTGATTGTGTTATAAGGGCGCATCGTTGATATTGATTACTGAGCTTAAGGCCTATATTGATTTTTGCATTCGAGAAATACTGCGACGTCGCCTGATCTGATTGTCACGCTCTCATTCGGCCGATTCTAGACTTCAAGAAGATTCCTCCGGAGAAGAAGAAGATTTGAAGAAGCGAACTCAACAAACGTGCACAACAAAGAAGATACAAGGAACGAGATCGGAGAACCTGCCCGACACAGAAGAGGAGCCCACCGCCGTAAGTAAACACTTTATTCTGTTCCCAGGCTTAAGGTCTGGAAGTGGGAGTTCGAGCGTTTAGACACTAGACCTAATTCTCTCTCAGCTCTCTCTTCTCTTTCTCTCTCCTTTCCCCCCTCTCTCTCTCTAGTGTGCTAAAGCGAACTCTTCACTTTTATCTGAAGTTTCTATCCATCTATAACGTCCCTTTTTTGCAGAAGCCATGGATCTGTATAATCTGAGTATAAGGAAAGCAGTTTTTATCACAATTCATGGGCAAGTCGATATTTCGACATTTTTATCCGCCTTGCATCCCCATTTTTAAATTGTGCGCAAATAATATATAAATATAAATTTATTTTTGGTTGCTTTTTGTTTTCACTAGGCCGAAATGACCGAATTAAAGCATTGTGATTCTCTTTTGCGATTGACGGATGATTCTCTGTGATTGATAGATGATTCTCTGTGATTGATGGATGACTCTGTGATTGACAGATGATTCTCAGTTGTTAATAGATGATTCTCTGTGATTGATAGATGATTCTCTGTGATTTTCTGTGATTCTCTGTGGTGCGATTCTGTGATTGATAGATGATTCTCTGTGATTTTCTGTGATTCTCTGTGGTGCGATTCTGTGATTGATAGATGATTCTCTGTGTGGTTGACAAATTATTGTCCGTGTGGTTGACAGATAATTCTCTGTGATTGATAGATGATTCTCTGTGATTGATAGATCTCTGTGATTGATAGATGATTCTCTGTGATTGATAGATGATACTCTGCGATTGACACATGATTCTCTGTGCTTGACAGATGATTTTCTGTGATTAATAGATGATTCTCTGTGATTGATAGATGATTCTCTGTGATTGATAGATGATTCTGTGTGGTTGCTAGATGATTCTCTGTGCTTGATAGATATTCTGTGATTGATAGATGATTCTGTGGTTGATAGATGATTCTGTGTGGTTGATAGATGATTCTGTGTGGTTGCTAGATGATTCTCTGTGATTGATAGATGATTCTCTGTGATTGATAGATGATTCTCTGTGATTGATAGATGATTCTCTGTGATTGATAGATGATTCTCTGTGATTGATAGATGATACTCTGCGATTGACACATGATTCTCTGTGTGCTTGACAGATGATTCTCTGTGCTTGATAGATATTCTGTGATTGATAGATGATTCTGTGGTTGATAGATGATTCTGTGTGGTTGATAGATGATTCTGTGTGGTTGATAGATGATTCTCTGTGATTGATAGATGATTCTCTGTGATTGATAGATGATTCTGTGTGCTTGATAGATATTCTGTGATTGATAGATGATTCTGTGTGCTTGATAGATATTCTGTGATTGATAGATGATTCTGTGTGCTTGATAGATGATTCTGTGTGATTGATAGATGATTCTGTGTGCTTGATAGATGATTCTCTGTGATTGATAGATGATTCTGTGTGCTTGATAGATGATTCTGTGTGATTGATAGATGATTCTCTGTGATTGATAGATGATTCTGTGTGCTTGATAGATATTCTGTGATTGATAGATGATTCTGTGGTTGATAGATGATTCTGTGTGGTTGATAGATGATTCTGTGTGGTTGATAGATGATTCTCTGTGATTGATAGATGATTCTCTGTGGTTGATAGATGATTCTGTGTGGTTGCTAGATGATTCTCTGTGATTGATAGATAATTCTGTGATTGATAGATGATTCTGTGTGGTTGATAGATGATTCTCTGTGATTGATAGATGATTCTCTGTGATTGATAGATGATTCTCTGTGATTGATAGATGATTCTGTGTGGTTGCTAGATGATTCTCTGTGCTTGATAGATATTCTGTGATTGATAGATGATTCTGTGGTTGATAGATGATTCTGTGTGGTTGATAGATGATTCTGTGTGGTTGATAGATGATTCTCTGTGATTGATAGATGATTCTCTGTGATTGATAGATGATTCTGTGTGGTTGCTAGATGATTCTCTGTGCTTGATAGATATTCTGTGATTGATAGATATTCTGTGATTGATAGATGATTCTGTGTGGTTGCTAGATGATTCTCTGTGATTGATAGATTTTCTGTGATTGATAGATGATTCTGTGGTTGATAGATGATTCTGTGTGGTTGATAGATGTTTCTGTGTGGTTGATAGATGATTCTCTGTGATTGATAGATATTCTGTGATTGATAGATATTCTGTGATTGATAGATGATTCTGTGTGGTTGCTAGATGATTCTCTGTACTTGATAGATATTCTGTGATTGATAGATGATTCTGTGGTTGATAGATGATTCTCTGTGATTGATAGATGATTCTCTGTGATTGATAGATGATTCTCTGTGATTGATAGATGATTCTCTGTGGTTGCTAGATGATTCTCTGTGATTGATAGATAATTCTGTGATTGATAGATGATTCTGTGTGGTTGATAGAAGATTTTCTGTGTGGTTGATAGACGATCCTCTCGTGATTGTTACATGATTATCTGTGATTGATAGATGACAGCAGAGGATTTTGTGCTTGAAAGTCTTCGAGCCTCCGATCACAGACAGTACATGTAGTTTTCTTACATTTCAATAACAGGTTTCAATTCAAAATTGTTTATCTTTATAGTTACTCTACGCAAATTTGAGATTTGAATTCGATAGCTCCAATTCGAAACAAATAAGGGAGATGAATAGGAAATTTATAGTTCTGCAAATTCGAACAGTGCGAAATCTAACAAGCAAAAACAATTTATTAAACGAAAACCGATTGATCATATTTTGTATTTAATTAAAGAAATGGCAAAAACAAAAGTTGCAATTGCTAAATCGAACAAAAGGAAAAAAACTGAGGTATTTTACCAAACTCAGGTAAAATATTATACAGGTGCACTTCACAACAGCAAAGAATTCCCGGAATTCTCCGGAATATTTAGATTGGAAAACAATAGAAAGCCTAGAAAGGTAGATAAGACGCTACATGCCTATTGGATTGATTGATTAGTGCCGCACAGGTGCTAAATTGTTTGCTGCATGTCAATCAGTTCGCTCAAAAATAATAGGAGCAAAAATGGCAAAAACAGGTGGCGGAAAGGGCGCGACAACACTAACTACTGAGCTGGCCTCGCAAGCGAGGTTCGTACTAAAGTCACTACAGAAAACACATCGGGATAACTCGGCCATCCAGCGCCTTCAGTTGCGAGCCTCTCAAAGCAGTCAGAACCGGTCGCGACTGTTGCCAATCGGGTTGGAGCCATGCTCGGCGTCAATCTCGCACGCGGTCAGCGGAGTTTTCTGCAATGCAATGGCAGATGCACTCTTAGTTAGGAAAAAAACAGAAACTCCGCATCACATGACCCAGCAAGCGGCTGTCAGTCAGCCAGTCTGCATAGCTAAGAGGAGGACAAAGAGGCAGAAAACACGGCGGACAAGAGGGAAGCCAAGGCCGGCAGACGGCCACACCCAATGAAGGCTTCAAGCAGTATTGCAGTAAGTATCGAGGAGACTGAGGCGCGGCCCCCCAGTGGCGAGACTCAAGGCCGTTCACGTGACACACCCGCCCCAGCCTAAGTACACTGCTTGCGCACTCTGGTGGGACCACACTGTCTGGCCGGCAAGCGGAGCGGGCGTTTCGCGAACTCCGGTACTCCCGCCCCACCCACGCGCACTGGCCCAGTTCAGTTCAGCTGAATGTTAGGCTTGGCTGGCTCTCTCCACCGCTCTCTCCAAGCCGCGTGGCGGGCGGTGGCGTGAGGCGCGACGCGACGACCGCGCCTTTAGCAAACTGGCTGGCTTGGCTGATGCTAATAAACTAAGAGAGCTTTTGCACAGTCATTCCCACTCCAACTCGTACAAGAGTTCTGCTGCATGTTAATAATGAACGCGGCCGTTTTGAAAAAAGAAAGACTGGCAGGCAACAAGTGGAACAATAAAAGCGAGCACCCCTCTGGGCGAGTTTGAGCGTCACTCGTTTTGCCCGTATTAAAATGCACTTTAGCACTGGCTGTCATTCATTAGTCAGCAGTCAGTTGAATAAGATGCTATAGGCTAAATAACTAGAAAATGGTAAACGGCTAGAGCAACTATTAACTTTAAGATTAAAGACAATGCCTCGTCATCTAATAAGTAAAATAAAGAGCAACTAAGAAATTGCGCTCACCGAGCTCACTTTCGGCATGCCGCCGCGACCCTTGCACTTGCTTACTAACGAGTCGCCGCCAGCCTCGCCGACCAGGCTGATGGACTGCCTATCCTGGACGCGCAGGCAGTACATGGCCAGGGCCACGCCGAGGATCAGGCAGACGCAGAGGGCGCCAATGACGATGCCGGCGATGGAGCCGACGCGAGCCTCTGCCGGCTGCTGGTTGTCCGCCTCCCTGTTGGCGTCCGCGCTGCCCAGCTGCTCCAGAGACGGCGTCAGAGGGCCGGACAGACGGCCACGACCGGGCTTGGCAACGCAATTTGTTGAGTTGCCATTGGACTCAGCTCGGTAGTTGATGTCGCACAGGCAGGTAGCTTTTCCAGACGGCGGCGCCAGGCAGATGTGCTGACAATCACACTGCGGCAGCTGGCCGCGAGGCCGAGGCTGCATCAGCGAGTGATAAACGCTCACGGCTAGCATGGAGTTCGAGGAGATGTTCAGCATCTCTATTGGCGATTCCGGAACAAACTTGTTGGTTTGGTACAGCCGGCCCTCGTGCAAATGCGTCATGTACAGCTTGTCCTCGAAGACCGCCAGGTCGTGGTACTTGCCGGTGCGCAAGTGGACGCGCATATCGCGGCCTTTGACGTTGGCGCTGTAGATACCGTTGTGACGCACGTCGGTCCAGTACAGCCGGGCGGGACTCTGCGCCGTGTCGATGGCCAAGTAGCCAGGTAGCGTGCTGGGATTGAACAGCAGGCGGAACTCGCTGCCGTCCATGCGCATGCTGTAGATGCCCGGCTGTTGGCCGCACCACATGGTGAAGTAGACGGTGAACAGCTCGGGATCAAGGACCAGGCCTCTGGGACAGTCGAGTACACGAACGACGGCCTGCCGGCCGGAGGTGACGTTGATAACGCCGATGTAGCCGCTGTCATTTTTAACGAATATGTTTTTAGGGCGAGTGTAAAACAGCAGGCCGCGGGTCCAGTCGTAGGCGATGGCGTCGATGACGGTGTAGTTGAGGATGATCCGCTCGTCGGAGCCGCCAATCCCCACTGAGCCAACGTTGCCCGCTCGGTCGTGATAGAAAATGCGCTTGTTGGCGTAGTCGTATGACAGGTACTTCACGTAATATTCGTTGTGTACTTTAATTCGCTGATGGGAATCGAAATCCATGTACTCGATGTGCGAATCGGTGCTGTACAGCAGCTTGACTGAGCCGTGCGCCTTGCAGGTGGAGCCGAACAAGGTGTATCCAGGCCGGCATGAGCACTTGTAGCTGCCAATCGTGTTGGTGCACAGCTGGTCGCATAAGCCGAACTCCTCGCACTCGTTGATGTCGATGCAGCGGTGAGGCTGGTCAGGCGAGCTCTGGTAGCCGGAATGGCAGTAGCAGCGGGGCATCACTTTGTTATTGATCAGGAAGGGCTCGCACAGCTGTTCGCAGCCGCCGTTGTTGCTGTGACAGGGACTCTGGGCGTTGTGATGGTTGCGGCAGATTTCGTGCAGCTCAGAGTCCGGCTGCGGGCAGCGGGCGTTGCCGGCGCAGGCAGCCATGGTGTCGACGCAGGTCCGGGTTCCGTTGCACAGGTGGTAGCCGGGAGCGCACACGGTCTTGCCAGGCGGAGGCACGACGGTCGGACAGTCCATCTCGTCGCTGCCGTCAGGACAGTGGACCAGAGAGTCGCACCGGTTGGCTAAGGGCACGCAGTATTTGCCGGACAGGCAGGTCCAATATTTGGGGTCCTTGCACACTTGGTGGCCGGCCGGGCACACCTCGTCGTCGCCAGTGTCGCAGTCGTTGTTGGTGTCGCACAGGAAGCTCTTGGAGACGCACTTGTTGCTGTTGCGGCACTTGAACTCCGAAGAGAACGTGCACTCGCTGTACTTGCACGAGGATTCGTCCGAATGATCTTCGCAGTCCAGCTTGCCGTCGCAAATCAGCTTCTTATCAACGCAGCGGCCGTCGCACTCGAATTCGTTCTTGGTGCATCCGATTTTGCAGTTGAATTCGTCAGACCCGTCGAGGCAGTCTTTGAAACCGTCGCAGTGGAACTCCTTGCTGATGCAGTGATCGCCACTGTGGCAGGCAAACTGCCCAGTGCCGCAGGCGGTCTGCGTCAGCATCAGCTGCTTGTTGGTAGCGTGACAGTTCTGCTCGTCGGACTTATCGTCAAGGCCGGGGCGTTTGCAGTCGAATGAGCCGTCGCACTTGCGGCCGATTGGGATGCAGTGCCCGGGAGACTTGCAGGCAAACTGAAGTGCGGAATCGCAGGTGCGCTTGCTGCACATGCCGAGGTTTTCATCATCCTTGTCGGGACAGTGGACCAGGCCGTCGCACAGGCTCTCGTCCGGGATGCAAATCAGCGAGTCGGTGGCGTTGGACTTTTTGCAGGCGAACTGGCCGGGCTTGCAGTCCGTGGCTGCAACGGAGGCCAGCAGTGCTAACAGAGTCAGCGATGCCAATGCTTTCATATTTTGCGATTGAGTAAGATAGACAGAATTTGCTCTACTATAACAAAGGCGACTGAGACCGGTGCAGTTTATAAAGGCGATTGATTTTGTTTATTGCGCGCAATCGACAGTGAGAATCAGAGAGCAAAGGATTAAAGGCGCCGCCCCACACGCGCGCGCCAATTTGCTCCGCAGCCCCCCCCCCCCTAATTCCCTAAACAATATGCCCTTGCTCAGCATTTGCAGTTAATTGAATTGAGCCTTGAATTTGCGCAATCATTTAAGCTTTTAAATGAAAGCCGCAAGCCCAGTTTCATTATAAGTGAATTCATTCACTGTACTGGCATTGCACAGGGCGGGCGCAAGGGGGTGGGTTCACGGTGAGGTGGGGTCTCAGCTCAAGTTTGGAGGGCAGTTAAATAAATTGGTCACTTTATCTATCCGATCTCTTATCTCTCTGACTTGACTCTGTTCCATTCTGCACTTCCGCGGCGATTTTTTAACAAAGTAGGCCGTCCGTATCGCTTACATTCATTAACTTTTAAGGCAATGTTAATAAAAATGTGCACTTAACTGCTTTATCTATTAGTATTATTGGCAAACATGAAGAAGCAGATAATAATGTTTTTATTTCCCGCTTTGAGTCTGCCAGTTCGGCCCAAGTTCTCAGCGAAAACAACAAAACAAGTCTGTTGTGACAATGTCTATTGCCTACTATCTGAATTAGCATTTGTAAATCGAATATTCAAAAAGTACTCACCAGAGTGTTCACATTTAAAGTCGGCATCGTTAGTGCACTTCATTCGGCATTTCAAGGAGTTGGGTAGACAGTAGACTTCGCCGTTTTCAGCCTTGCATGGAAAGTGATTTGTGCTGCCTTCGCAATAAACTGGTAGCTCTGAAAATTTAGCGATTTTTTATTATTTACATAATAATGAAAATAATAGACTGAAGTAACACTTGTTAATGTTTTGCTGCTTTTGCACAATATAATATGCCTTAATTATTATCTTGACTTGATAACAGGTCAAAGGATGAAAATCAAATGACTATATGAATCTTACAATAATGCAAATACAAATTTTAAGATCAAATGAGAAGTAAAAATAATAAATTGCGACCGGAAAAACTTACTGTCATAGTCGAATTCGTTCATTGTAACCGGTATCTTGGGCTTGGATAGATCAATGCCAATTGCATCCAGTCTTGTCGTAAAGTACATAAAAGAAAGTAGTAGCAAAATCTTTATAGATTTGCAAAATGGACTATATTTCTTATAACCCATTTCTGTATAGTGTTCTAATAATTAATATCCTGATTCCTGTTGTCGTTTTGTAAGAATTAAGTGGAAAAGCAAACGTGTCTGCTCTGCAGTTCACATTCAAAACTCTCCACAGTCCACACGAACCTCAGTATAATAGGGATTTGACGCCAAGTTCACTGTGACCTTGAGGAATGGAATGATTCCTCTCATCTCATTGGACGATAGCGAGTTGCTTGCGTGGCATGGGTCTAAAAAGGGAATTCCTTTGGGTAGACTAAAACTGAAATGAATGAACGAATGACATAGAAATGCCAAAACAACATGTGTAATATAATTAATCAAAACTAGTGTTCAAGAAACTTTTTTGTCAATAAAAAATAATTTTACAGCTCTGATTGTATAAACTAAATTATTTGTAAGGCTTCAGCTCCAGAAACAAGAAATGGATCTACTTTGTATTTGAAAGTAGTATAGTGCAACTATTTCATTCCATCTAAATCAATTCCTTGTGGCAAATAAAATTATATTCAGTTGTCGGGAAAAAACCGTCTACGAGTGATCGTCTTGTATTGCAATGACTTAGGCAAAATTTTAATTAATTCCGCTCTCTAGACTGATTACCTCTGGATTAGAGGTTGCACAAGCGGAGGGTGGCTCCCCCGCTGTAGCTGGCGCCCCCACTGTAACTGGCACCCCATCCGCTGTAGCTGGCACCCCGCTGTAGCTGGCGCCCCGCTGTAGCTGGCGCCCCGCTGTAGAAGGCGCCCCGCTGTAGCTGGCACCCACGCTGTAACTGGCGCCCCCGCTGTAGCTGGCGCCCACGCTGTAACTGGCGCCCCTGCTGCAGCTGGGACCCCATACGCTGTTACCTGTTCAATAAAATATTGATATACGAGCGTATATATAAATATTGATATTAGGACGCAGAGGGGAGGCCCCTTGCGCGCACGCGCTTGCAGAACAGTCGGAAGGGGCAGGCAGCAGCAGTCTGAGGGGCTCAGCTCAAGCGCCTGCAAGTCAGCGATGAGGCAGTCAGTCAGAGCTGCAGTGTGGGCCTGGCCGCGGCGCAACTGCTCGGTCGGCCGGTGCAGCAGGGCCAAAGAGACGGGTGCACCGCGACCCAGAGTCCGTAGGCAGTGGCCCAGAAGCATCTGATGGCGCCGGCGCAGGGTAGCGCTCAGGGGCGGAGTTCCAGCGCGGGACATCAGAGTGTTGGTCGACAGGCGCTCTGGGTAGTGCACGCCCAGCGCGTAGCGCAGCAGCGATCGGTAGAGCGCGTCCAGGGCTCGCTCTCGCGTCTCGGTCAGCGGCACAGCCTCCATGCCGTACAGGAGGATCGGCTCGACGGCCGCGCGGAACAGGCGCACCTTCAGGTTGTTCCTCTGGTTCCTCCTGTCGGAGACAATCGCTTCGGGGCGGTTCATCACCAGGCGTCCTCGCACACCGCGATGTGGTCTCCTATAGGGAGCGTGAGAGTTGGGGCGGTATTCGTGCCTCCGCGCAGCGCCTCCGTCATTTGAGCATTCACCAGCAGCCCAGCACGGGCGCCCTCGTCGCAGAGCCTATGCTCCAACGGCCCCCGGACCTGCGAAGATCCTTTACAACACTCTGGGCTGCATGCTTGATTCCATCCCTGCTCGTGACTCTGTCATGATTGTTGCTGGTGCCTTCAACTCGCCATTGCCCCAATCATCACCAGTTTGCTGAACCAGCACTGCAGCTTTAGAGGCAACGATTCCGCTTCAGTTCCTCAGCAATGGTGCATCTCCAATGGACAACCAGCGGGGCATCGCGCTAGAATGCACAACGCTTAAGCTGCTGAACACAACTCTGCGCAACTGCCTCTTGCCTGGCCTCAACCCGCTGCTGCTGAGCCTCCAAAGCGGCTTCCGCCCGGGCAGATCCAACACCGAGCAGGTTGCCAGAGACAGAGTTACACAGTTACACATCGTAGTTACACAGAGACGCCTAGAGCACCAAGTTGAGCAACCTGTGCCACCGTAAGTATCGTCCTGCTTCTGCTATTAGGGGGTCTAGTGCCAGTAGGACATCGTCACCAGGGCCTGTGCGTTCGCTGCGACCCTGGTTGCCGGCCTACTGCCTGCGCGTTTGTGCGACAGCGGGTTGGCAAGCAGCAGGACTGGGGCTGAGTCTCCCTGCTCGTACGGAGCGCGAGACGAAGCCGGCTGGTCCGTCTCGGGACACAACAGAATAATCCCAGTTTTTTTATTTTTTCGATTTAAATGAATAACAAGAATGATTGCATAAGTGCGAAAGTTGTAGTAACAAGAGACAAGGGCAGACAATATGTTAATTTTTATTTAGTTCAAAAAATAAATCAAAACAGGTTTCAGGTAAGTGGGAATTCCGTGTCATGTACTGTGCTATTTTTGGCGCAGCCATCATTCTACATCGAATTATAAAGTTGTGCAAAATATTGCAATCCATGCTTAATACATCCGACTCAACCTTGGTGCAAAATCATTTTATTAAAGGTATATCAAGGTGCGTGCGACTGTTTACACAGGTTGCGCAGTTGTCAGCTCTAGAGCATTGTGAAGCTAATAAATATTTGATCTTGTACTTTCCTTGTCCCCAGATGCTTTGCGAGCCAGCCGGGGACGCTGAAGGGCAGTAAGGATGCTTACGCTGATATCACACGCTATTAACAGATTCCAGAGTAGTGTCTGATTAACGTTAATGAGAGGTACAAAGCAGTTAGATAATTGGCATCTGAGGTGTCCTGAATCTGGAGCAAAAAATATTGAAAGTTTGCTTTCGGGGCAAAGTTTTGTAGTCTCTAGATGGCAGTCAGCGGCCTCTGCTTCTTCGCCACCGCCTTGGCAGCAGCGCCCGGCTGTGGGCTGTCCGCATGCTGCTGTTGCTGAGGTGCCGGCGACTGCGGCGGCTGCGGCGGCTTTTTCAAAGCTGATGGCGGAGCCGGCGCTTCGCTGCCACCGACAGAGTCAGCAGGCGCCGATGCCTGGTGCGCAGGCTGGTCCTGACCCGTCGATGCCGCAGCAGCAACCGCCGACGCAGACGCCGCTCCGACGGCCCGCGTCACCATGGGGAAGCTCTGCGTGAACCACTTCTCGAACTCCTCTTCGCCGATGTCCACTACGCGGGTGCGCACGAACTCAACGGCCGCGCAGACGTGCGGTGAGCACAGCTCCCAGTCCTTCAGCGTCTCCAGCACGCGGAAGAATTGCAGAAGCGTGTGCCGACTGCTTGCCGTCTGGGGACCGGGTACGGGATGAGCGAGAGGCTGCTTTCAGCGGAGTGCTGACTGGTGACCCGGAACCCCACCAGATCAGTGACCATCGATCTCCCCATCAGATCAGCGACCCTGAACCCCATCAGATCAGTGACCCGGAACCCCATCAGATCAGCGACCCTGAACCCCACCAGATCAGTGACTTTGAACTCCACCAGATCAGTGACCATCGATCTCCCCATCAGATCAGCGACCTTGAACCCCATCAGATCAGCGACCCTCGATCTCCCCATCAGATCAGCGACCCTGAACCCCATCAGATCAGCGACCCTCGATCTCCCCATCAGATCAGCGACCCTGAACCCCATCAGATCAGCGACCCTGAACCCCATCAGATCAGCGACCCTCGATCTCCCCATCAGATCAGCGACCCTGAACCCCATCAGATCAGCGACCCTGAACCCCATCAGATCAGCGACCCTCGATCTCCCCATCAGATCAGCGACCCTGAACCCCATCAGATCAGCGACCCTCGATCTCCCCATCAGATCAGCGACCCTGAACCCCATCAGATCAGCGACCCTCGATCTCCCCATCAGATCAGCGACCCTGAACCCCATCAGATCAGCGACCCTGAACCCCATCAGATCAGTGACCCTGAACCCCACCAGATCAGAGACTTTGAACTCCACCAGATCAGTGAACCTCGATCCCCAACAGACCAGGGACCCTCAATCCCCCACCAGATCAGTGACCCTTGATTTCCATCAAGATCAGTGACCTTCGATCCCCACAAGATTAATAATTATTGATCCCCCCAATACATGATAGTTCAGTTATGTTGTACTTTGTTCGGGTTCAGCAAACAGCACCGCAAAAGATGCAGGTGTGGTTACATCGCATTTCTGTGAACACGCAAGGTCCAGATAACAAAGGGATGGGAACATTCTCTTGTGTCGGTTTGAACTCCGCAATCGGACTGTGCTCATTGTTTCTATGGCAAAAAATAAGATGGTTTCAATAACTCACTTGCTGATGAATCTGAAATGTCATCATTTGCCCTTCGTTATCAATAAATTTCTAGCCAGCCAGTCAGTGCACTTTCAGGATTAGGGAGAAAGCGGTTGATCAAAGGATCAGAGAGAGAGAGAGAGAGAGAGAGAGAGAGAGAGAGAGAGAGAGAGAGAGAGAGAGAGAGAGAGAGAGAGAGAGAGAGAGAGAGAGAGAGAGAGGGGGGAGAGAGAGAGAGAGAGAGAGAGAGAGAGAGAGAGAGAGGGAGCGTTTGATCAAAGGATCAGGGAGAGAGTGAGCGGTTGATCAAAAGATCAGGGAGAGAGAGAGCGGTTGATCAAAAGATCAGGAGAGAGAGAGCGGTTTATCAAAAGATCAGGGAGAGAGAGAGCGGTTTATCAAAAGATCAGGGAGAGAGAGAGAGCGGTTTATCAAAAGATCAGGGAGAGAGAGAGCGGTTGATCAAAAGATCAGGGAGAGAGAGAGCGGTTGATCAAAAGATCAGGGAGAGAGAGAGCGGTTTATCAAAAGATCAGGGAGAGAGAGAGCGGTTGATCAAAAGATCAGGGAGAAAGTGAGCGGTTGATCAAAGGATCAGGGAGAGAGTGAGCGGTTGATCAAAAGATCAGGGAGAAAGTGAGCGGTTGATCAAATAATCAGCAGAGAGAGGCTGAACAAAGGATGATGAAATGATCATGATTAACATGATCAAAGAAGCATGAAGTTTATCGTTTATCCAAGGACAAGAGAGGCGGCGTGACCCGCAGGTCATCAGAAGCAGCCCAGCAGAGTAGCCGCATGCGGCAGTGCCTACCGTGGCCATAACGTAGAGTTTCTCTGTGATGGTTTTCATCTTGCGCGACTCCACAGCCTCGTCCGGCACCGACTTCATCAGCGAGTCGTACCAGGCGGCCACCACGCTGAGGCGGCGCATGCGGCCGCGGCTCTGGCTGGAGGACTGCGCCTCAGCGTAGCCGGCAGCCGCTCGGACGGCCGCCACTGCGCGGTGCGGCGCCTCGCCAACTGGGATGGCGGAGTACTTGAGCCGGCTGACCCGCTCGCTGTGTCGCTGCATGTGCAGCAGGCGGTCGCGCAGCTCCATGTCCCGCTCTTGACGGCGCAGCTCCAGCTGCACCCGCATGTCGGCCACCAGGTTGGCCTTCTTGGCGCTTAGGAAGCCGGACTGGTCCACCGCCACCGGGGCGCTGCGGGTTGTCAGTGAGTGCCTCTCCGCTGACTCAATTAGGTATCCCATTGACAATAGACGACCCGTTCAATAAGTTCTACCGTGAGCATTATCTGCTTAGCAAGTCTAAATATCTTGAAGTAAACTAAATTAAAATTCGGTATAGTTTTTAGCTAGCCAAATAGTTGAGTTCTAGCCACGACGTCGACATTAAAATGGAAAATTTAGCTCGAAGTCTGAAACAAAACTAGCGGCACTACAACGATAGGTTGCACAGCTTCCCAGAAGGAAAAGACTGGAGACGATTGGCGAACAACCTCGACATACGAGGAGAACTACTGGAGAGAACCGCCGAGAAATGTCAGCAGTAGACACGAACACGTGTTGAGCTACGGACCCCGCTGCTCCACCTAGATGATTTTCTGTGACTTTAACAGTGACAGTGACGTCTCGTTCGTTTGTTACGGTTCAACTGATTCTACCACAGCTGACCATGTTGTTAATCGGGGTTGGCCATAGACAAACTCAGCAAACCCGATTAGGCAAGTCAACCAATTCCTCAAAATACTCCCTCTGACGCTCTCCTCACCTGGCAGGCCTCTGTCCGGCCTTCCTGGCCGCGGCTCTGAAGCCCTTCCACTCGGCGTAGACGCTCTGCTCCTTGTCCAGCGTGTCGCCAATTTCCCTGGCCGCCTCCGCCAGCTCCTTGCGAGTCAGCCGGGGCTGCCGCTGCTTCGCCTGCTGCGGCTGGGGCGGCTTGGAATCCGCCTGCGAGGCCGCGTCATCGCCGGAGCCTCCGGACGGCGCCGCCTTGCCTGCCAGATCGGAGGCTGGCGGATGGGGAAGGTGTTTCTTATAAAATGGCTTGATTTGGATGTACTCATCAGGCTCGGGTTCTTTTAATGAGCCTTCTTCCCTACTGCTAGTAGCGGTGTGAAGGCACTCTGGCACAGCAAGTTGGTTAGCTTCACTCAAACGGCAAAACGGTTGGGTTTTAGTTCGAACGTTCCTTGATGGCCAGAGGAACTGGTAAAAACTGTCAGACTTTCGGGCTGAACCACGTTGAGTAGCTTAGAAAATTGCTACTTATATTACTTCCCTAAGTAGCATGACTGGGTACGGATGCTTTCAAACCAAAAATCAAAGTTATAGGAAAGCAAATCGACAGATATTTTTTACTCAAGAAAGACAGGTCTTTCCGAACAAATTTTAGTTCTCGCATTCGGCAGCAGCTACTCTACCGAGTAGAGTGTCGCGCGCGTTAGGTTTGGGACGGTAAAACTTCTATTAAGGAGAGGGACGCCGGCTGGCAACCTACGATCGCCGGAGGCTGCGGACTCAGCTTCATCGGGTCGCGATGCTGGCCCCGTCATCTTCATCAAGGTGGACATGACGATGAGCTTGTTCCAGATGCCGCCACGAGACTCCTGGCTCTGCGACTGCTGCTGCTGCTCAGCTTGCACAGAGGAGCCTGCGCGTTCCATTGCGTGCCAAAAAACGTGAGAGAGAATATTCCACTTATTTAAACAACTAGCATGCGTGAATGCGCAACCCATCACCAAAGGCTTATTTAAGCTAACGCATCTGCATAGCAGCAGCTGACAGGCTGGGCACTGGCAAAATGGTCAGAGGTCCAATGTGTTAACTATATATTAACCATAAATCAGGTTTAAAACTCTGCTTCAAACAAGTGCGATAAAAGCGCAATAAAAGTGCTGACAAACTACACAAGTCTTAGAAAAGTGCAGGATACACACGCTGTACTAAAAGGTCTGCTTGGGTCTTTGTGCATTGAAGCCATTGTTTGGCCTCTATAAGGTGCTCAGGTCTAACATGGATGCAGCACTGCAAACATCAGGGGGCCCCGAGCACAGCTGGCTGCAGTGAAAGCGCGGGCTTTGGTTTCTGGTTTAATCCAACCATTTAAATTTTTTTTGGTATCGCAACTTTGGAAGGTTAATTGTTTCCAGTGCTCAGAGGGAATCCCCTCCCGTCCTGTCCCGCTACGACCCCCAGCAAGTTTGTTCCGTCCAAGCACTGAGTCCGTCCGCTCAAAAGCTATTATCGCTAGCTTGTATTGATTTTCTTCCCGTCAAATTCAAAATGCGGGTCCCAAATTCAGCCAAGTATTTTTTACCCACACTACATTTTACAAATATGAACCCTCTGGACGCTTTCACTGCAGGGGGCCCGCGGCTCGAGGACTCCCCCGCGTGCGCACCTGAACAGACAGGTGGAAATTAAACAGGCACTGCACTGGGCACGGAACCCGTAGGCTTTACTGGGTTTCAATAGGCAGGATGAGGGAAACAAGCTACTCAGGGGAGAAGGATGGAGAGCAAACGGCAAGCAAGTACCCGCATCAGCCTTCGGCTCGATGCTCTCCAGCTCCCAGCAGGAAACTGCAGGACTCGAGGCTAGAACAGGAGCGGCAGTTGGGAGCGAATTGCTTGGGATTTTGAAATGAAGTACAAAGACGCCACGACGCAAATCACGTGCAAACGTCAGTTTTTGAGTACTAAAAAACTGTTTTTAAGCGTAGCGGATTGACAAACTTTTGAGGCCAATTCTCAGCGGCAGCGCTGAGCACACACAAGCGCGCCAACCCCGTCTATGGTAAAACCCGACCCCGTCTATGGTTAAAACCGACCCCGTCTATGGTAAAACCCGACCCCGTCTATGGTTAAAACCGACCCCGTCTATGGTTAAAACCGACCCCGTCTATGGTTAAAACCGACCCCGTCTATGGTAAAACCCGACCCCGTCTATGGTAAAACCCTAACCCGTCTATGGTAAAACCCGACCCCGTCTATGGTAAAACCCGACCCCGTCTATGGTTAAAACCGACCCCGTCTATGGTTAAAACCGACCCCGTCTATGGTAAAACCCGACCCCGTCTATGGTAAAACCCTAACCCGTCTATGGTAAAACCCTAACCCGTCTATGGTAAAACCCTAACCCGTCTATGGTAAAACCCTAACCCGTCTATGGTAAAACCCGTGACAGAACGAAAACACAGCACATGCTCCGTTCGCAGTTCGAAAATCTAGAAGCTCCGGCATTGTCAATTTAGGCAACAGTGTTTTGCAGTGCCGTTCTTCCCTAAAATAACGAACTCAACTCACGTCGAGTCTCCGTCTGACTCTCCTCCACCGACACCGACGAAGCTCGGGATGTCGCCCGCGACTCGCCGAGGCCGCCATCGGCCCCAGACCCGGCGGTGGAAGCCCGCGACCTGGCGCTGCTTCGGTTGGTCAGATCTGTCCGCATGGAGGACCAGATCCTGGTGCTGCGTCTGGCGGCCAGCCCTCCGATCTGCGGGCGGCGGCCAGCTCAGGTTTGAATCACCGGTGTTTCCCACAGACAGAGCTCAGACTCACCGGTGTCTCCCATAGACAGAGCTCAGACTCACCGGTGTCTCCCATAGACAGAGCTCAGACTCACCGGTGTCTCCCATAGACAGAGCTCAGACTCACCGGTGTCTCCCATAGACAGAGCTCAGACTCACCGGTGTCTCCCATAGACAGAGCTCAAACTCACCGGTGTCTCCCATAGACAGAGCTCAGACTCACCGGTGTCTCCCATAGACAGAGCTCAGACTCACCGGTGTCTCCCATAGACAGAGCTCAGACTCACCGGTGTCTCCCATAGACAGAGCTCAGACTCACCGGTGTCTCCCATAGACAGAGCTCAGACTCACCGGTGTCTCCCATAGACAGAGCTCAGACTCACCGGTGTCTCCCATAGACAGAGCTCAGACTCACCGGTGTCTCCCATAGACAGAGCTCAGACTTACCGGTGTCTCCCATAGACAGAGCTCAGACTCACCGGTGTCTCCCATAGACAGAGCTCAGACTCACCGGTGTCTCCCATAGACAGAGCTCAGACTCACCGGTGTCTCCCATAGACAGAGCTCAGACTCACCGGTGTCTCCCATAGACAGAGCTCAGACTCACCGGTGTCTCCCATAGACAGAGCTCAGACTCACCGGTGTCTCCCATAGACAGAGCTCAGACTCACCGGTGTCTCCCATAGACAGAGCTCAGACTCACCGGTGTCTCCCATAGACAGAGCTCAGACTCACCGGTGTCTCCCATAGACAGAGCTCAGACTCACCGGTGTCTCCCATAGACAGAGCTCAGACTCACCGGTGTCTCCCATAGACAGAGCTCAGACTCACCGGTGTCTCCCATAGACAGAGCTCAGACTCACCGGTGTCTCCCACAGGCAGAACTCAGCTCACCGGTGTCTCACACAGACAGAGCTCAGACTCACCGGTGTCTCCCATAGACAGAGCTCAGCTCACCGGTGTCTCCCATAGACAGAGCTCAGACTCACCGGTGTCTCACACAGACAGAGCTCAGACTCACCCGATGCCTGCCGCGGCCGCTGACGAGGCTGTCCCACTCTTTCTTGACAGCGGTGCTCCTCTCCTTGTCCCTGGCGCTGACCGAGGTGCCGCCAATGTTTCTGAGAGAGCAGGCAGTACAGCGAGTGCATGAGTTGGCATGCATTAGTTGAGTTTATCGAAAATGGACAGCAAAACTGCATGGAAACTATGCAACTAGAAAGCACTGCCGGTCTACTAACTTGAGACTCCAGCTGCTGCTGATGGGGTTCATCAGCGTCGGTCCTCCTGCAGCATCGCCTCGAGCAGCCAATGCAGCGCGCACAGCTGCTTGAAGAGGCTCTCGAGAAATTCCGGTTGCTCGCCAGCGTCTTCGTGAGTTGAGCACCAGGACGGCTCGTCAGGATGCTCGCCGATGTTGGCGTGCAGCGGAGTGTAGGGCCGCGGCGGCCGCGTCCGCTTCTTGCGCCGGCAGTCCTGGCGGGACCGCGACGACTGGCGGGGGTCTGGCGCTGCCGAGCGGAAGCATCTGAGTGATGGAGAGAAGCTGAGCAGGTGACAATAGCGAGGATGAGTCACAGGTGACATCCTGATGATGGGAGAGAAGAGTCACAGGTGACATCCTGATGATGGGAGAGAAGAGTCACAGGTGACATCCTGATGATGGGAGAGAAGAGTCACAGGTGACATCTTGATGATGGGAGAGAAGAGTCACAGGTGACAATGTGATAACTTCTCAAGCTAAATATCATCTACTTGACAACAGTGAAAACCGGTAAAATTCACAAACAGCCAATCACGCCCACCGACTTACTCCAGGTGCACGGAGTTGGCGGCTGCGAAGTCCTCCTTGTCTTCCTCGTCCGTGGACTCCTCGGTCTCGGGCGGCGGCCGAGCCTCTGTCCGGGCCCGCAGCCGCTCCAGCTGGTCTAGACGAATTTTCTCGGCCACCTGAAGCATCAATTTATGAAATCATATTTTTCATTTTTTGCCAGACAAAGTGGGGATAAACTGGTGCTCACCCGTTTTTCTTTCTCCTGTTGCAGATACTCGAAGTAGCTTTTGCCGATGTTCATGCGCTTGCGGATGCCTCTGCGGGGCGGGCGGGAATTAGGAACAGCTGACTGTATTAAGCTTGCGCTCGCTGCGTGTTTTAGGTCTGATCCACAGGCTGCTGCAGTGTTTTAGGTCTGACCCACAGGCTGCTGAAGTGTTTTAGGACTGACCCACAGGCTGCTGCAGTGTTTTAGGTCTGACCCACAGCCTGTTGTAGTGTTTTAGGTCTGACCCACAGGCTGCTGCAGTGTTTTAGGACTGACCCACAGCCTGCTGCAGTGTTTTAGGTCTGACCCACAGCCTGTTGTAGTGTTTTTGGTCTGACCCACAGCCTGTTGCAGTGTTTTAGGTCAGACCCACAGCCTGCTGCAGTGTTTTAGGTCTGACCCACAGCCTGTTGCAGTGTTTTAGGTCAGACCCACAGCCTGCTGCAGTGTTTTAGGACTGACCCACAGGCTGCTGCAGTGTTTTAGGTCTGACCCACAGCCTGTTGCAGTGTTTTAGCTCTGACCTACAGACTTCTGCAGTGTTTAGGTCTGACCCACAGCCTGTTGTAGTGTTTTTGGTCTGACCCACAGCCTTCTATATTGATTTAGGTCTGACCCACAGCCTTCTATATTGATTTAGGTCTGACCCATAGCTTTTATATTGATTTAGGTCTGACCTACAGACTGCTGCAGTGTTTAGGTCTGACCCACAGCCTGTTGTAGTGTTTTAGGACTGACCCACAGCCCGCTGCAGTGTTTTAAGTCTGACCCACAGCCTGTTGTAGTGTTTTAGGTCTGACCCACAGCCTTCTATATTGATTTAGGTCTGACCCACAGCCTTCCATATTGATTTAGGTCTGACCCACAGCCTTCCATGTTGATTTAGGTCTGACCCACAGATTGCTACTGTCCTTACTTCAGCAGGTGCATATTCTGCATATCCGCCACCAAGGAAGACTCACTCTGACTTCTGCAGCTCTGCTTTCAGGTCCACTTTGACAGCCTTCCTTGAGGCAATAAACAGTGACGGGTTCTGGAATGCAGCAAAGAGCACAAAGGCAGGCGTTTGCATTTCATCGCTAAGAAGTAGACTCCAGTGCGCAACTCGAACAGAACGGCCGGCTCACCACATGCTTCGCCACCTTGTCTTCAGCCTTGCCGTCCTCTGCTTCCGGAGCCTGCACCCGCTCCGGCTCCTTCTGTCCAAGGGTGCTCAGTATCAGCTGGCGGTCGTCCAGGCACACCTCCTCGCCGATGCACTCGTACGGCTTCCAGGCCGGGGTGCGGAAGCCCTGCGAGCTCAGCTGACGGTAGCGCCGGCTGTAGTTCTGGTGCCGGACCTGCGGCGTTGCGGAGACCGGGGCGGCGCTGCATGAGGCTGGGGTGAGGCTGGGGTGAGGCTGGGGTGAGGCTGGGGTGAGGCTGGGGTGCTGGGGGAGATTAGGGTGAGGCTGAGGGGATTGGGGTGAGGCTGGGGGGAGATTGGGGTAAAGCTGGGGGGATTGGGGTGAGGCTGGGGCGGTATTAGGTGAGGCTGGGGGAGATTGGGGTGAGGCTGGGGGGATTGGGGTGAGGCTGGGGGAGATTGGGGTGAGGCTGGGGGGATTTGGGGTAAAGCTGGGGGATTGGGGTGAGGCTGGGGGATTGGGGTGAGGCTGGGGGGATTGGGGTGAGGCTGGGGGGTATTAGGTGAGGCTGGGGGAGATTGGGGTGAAGCTGGGGGGATTGGGGTGAGGCTGGGGGAGATTGGGGTGAGGCTGGGGGGGATTTGGGGTAAAGCTGGGGGGATTGGGGTAAGGCTGGGGGAGATTGGGGTGAGGCTGGGGGATTTGGGGTAAAGCTGGGGGATTGGGGTGAGGCTGGGGGGATTGGGGTAAAGCTAGGGGGATTGGGGTGAGGCTGGGGGATTGGGGTGAGGCTGGGGGTATTGGGGTAAAGCTGGGGGATTGACGTGAGGCTGGGGGATTGGGGTGAGGCTGGGGGGTATTAGGTGAGGCTGGGGGATTGGAGTGAGGCTGGGGGAGATTGGGGTAAAGCTGGGGGGATTGGGGTGAGGCTGGGGGGGTATTAGGTGAGGCTGGGGGGATTGGGGTGAGGCTGGGGGGTTTTTGGGTGAGGCTGGGGGGATTGGGGTGAGGCTGGGGGGTTAGGGATTGGGGAGATCGGTGGGACGGGCATTTAGCCGCTTGTATACAAATTATATAGCATTAGCAACGGGGGCATGCAATATGCTGACATGCAGGAATGCACAATGATTTAAATAAGTCAGCCATGCACAGAGTTCACTCGATAGAGGTGCAATAATTCGCGGGTGCGGGCAATGCTTGCAATACTGCCGCACTGCTAGCTGCGCTGTGCAGTGCCGTCCAAGATTGTAAAAAAAATAAATGATTATAAGTTTCTGTTAAAGTAGAACAAAATATTAAGAGCTGTGTGCATTTAGATTTTGTTATAGTTACGGTTGTTAACTTGAATAATGTCGGGTTTTCTTTAAAAATGGCTTCCCTCTGGAAATGTCTGTTTGGGACTCCTGCAAAACTCAGAATTCTCCCACTAAATTGGATTTTTCATTCAGACAGATGCCTTTTAAATCCTTTCTTGCAATTAAGAGTACATAAGCTATTTTATAAGATTAAAGGCAGCCGAGAAGACTTTGATAAGTTAGAAGCCCAAGCTTGCAGGCGTAAACAGTTTGCTAATTGGTTCAGCCATAATGTACATTGGCCACTGAAATGTACATGGCAGATTTAGGCTGTAACAACCGGAGAAGGTAATAAAAAATTGGGTGGCGGGGCAGGGGTAAGAGGTTCTGTGTGGAGGGGTTTAAGTCGATAAATAAGCCCTTGTATTTAATAATACATTAAGATGCTTCAGTTTAACTTACTACTGAACTGAAAGTAGTTTACACGCAAACGTGCTGAGTGGCCCATCCAGTTATTCTAGTAGCTATATTGATGGGACTGGCGATCGGGTCTCTAAACATGTCTGCGGGCCTACAGATTCACGAAAATTCAGTTAAAAATAAACAGATAGACAGGCCTAGCTTGCGAAAAGAATATAATAAACGAAACAAGATATTGAAGATGCAGCATAATTTACACAGTAATTAAAAATTGATAAAGACAAGCACGCTGCTGCTGGTGGCCCTGTGAGAATTACAATTCAATTTTCAGTCGAGCTCGGCGCCGCTCGATTTCCTGGAAATGCGTTCGGAGTGCGATTGAAAATGCCGGAGCCCTCTGTGGTAAGGGTGCAGTGCAAACAGCTGTGCTCATAACGGGCAATGAGTGCCTGCGGCAGTGCTCAGGTATCAATGCAAAAAGCCGTCTGATAGAGCAAAGCAGTTATAATATGGTCAGGTAGAGGCTTATTGGGCTTATTAAAAGCTGGTAAAAGCAAGCCTAGATTACAGAACACAGCTATGTTAGAAAAATATATTAAAAGCAAAATTCCACATTCTCAGAAGCAATTTAGATTTTTATTTTAATAGCACACAGTCTACTTGACATAAAATGGAATATCTAAGCAGCCCTTTTAATTCATCACGATCACGACTTCAGTAGAATGATGGGAATATTTGTAAGAACATCTGCCTTTTTAACGCCATTAAGTCCGTGCTTGGGTCAGTCTCATCCAGAGGTGATTGACTGGTTCAGTCTCATCCAGAGGTGATTGACTGGTTCAGTCTCATCCAGAGGTGATTGACTGGTTCAGTCTCATTCAGAGGTGATTGACTGGTTCAGTCTCATCCAGAGGTGATTGACTGGTTCAGTCTCATCCAAAGGTGATTGACTGGTTCAGTTTCATCCAGAGGTGATTGACTGGTTCAGTCTCATCCAGAGATGATTGACTAGTTCAGTCTCATCCAGAGATGATTGACTGGTTCAGTCTCATCCAGAGATGATTGACTGGTTCAGTCTCATCTAGAGGTGATTGACTAGTTCAGTCTCATCCAGAGGTGATTGACTGGTTCAGTCTCATCCAGAGATGATTGACTGGTTCAGTCTCATCCAGAGATGATTGACTGGTTCAGTCTCATCCAGAGATGATTGACTGGTTCAGTCTCATCCAGAGGTGATTGATTGGTTCAGTCTCTCACCCAGAGGTGATTGATTGGTTCAGTCTCATCCAGAGATGATTGATTGGTTCAGTCTCACCCAGAGGTGATTGATTGGTTCAGTCTCACCCAGAGGTGATTGATTGGTTCAGTCTCACCCAGAGGTGATTGATTGGTTCAGTCTCTCATCCAGAGATGATTGATTGGTTCAGTCTCATCCAGAGGTGATTGATTGGTTCAGTCTCATCCAGAGATGATTGACTGGTTCAGTCTCATCCAGAGGTGATTGATTGGTTCAGTCTCTCACCAGAGGTGATTGATTGGTTCAGTCTCATCCAGAGATGATTGATTGGTTCAGTCTCACCCAGAGGTGATTGATTGGTTCAGTCTCACCCAGAGGTGATTGATTGGTTCAGTCTCTCATCCAGAGATGATTGATTGGTTCAGTCTCATCCAGAGGTGATTGATTGGTTCAGTCTCTCACCCAGAGGTGATTGACTGGTTCAGTCTCATCCAGAGATGATTGATTGGTTCAGTCTCATCCAGAGGTGATTGATTGGTTCAGTCTCATCCAGAGGTGATTGATTGGTTCAGTCTCATCCAGAGGTGATTGACTGGTTCAGTCTCATCCAGAGATGATTGATTGGTTCAGTCTCTCATCCAGAGATGATTGATTGGTTCAGTCTCATCCAGAGATGATTGATTGGTTCAGTCTCATCCAGAGATGATTGATTGGTTCAGTCTCATCCAGAGATGATTCAGTCTTATCTAGAGGTGACGCTTAGCTTTTTGGCAAATAAAAAAGGACAATTGAAATACGGGAGGCCAGGGTCAGAAGCCATAGGGGGCATGAGGGAACTTCATTTTTATCTGATCCCTTCATTAAAAGCCCTCATTAAAGCGGTTTTGGCCATAGAAGGCGGCGACAAACCTGGTCTCGAGTCGGCTCTGACGGGTCGTACAGCTGGGCCGTGCGCGCCCGCATCTTCACACCCACGTGCGATTGCAGAGGCAGCGGCGCCGGCCGGACAAAGTTCCTGACGTCCTGCTCGCCGTCGCGCGGGATGTTGAACTTCACGCCGACGACAGACGTCATGATGGAATGGGCGCAGCTGGCTGAAAGGGCGAGCGATGCTGTTAGGGGGCCATTCATTCATTTCTTTTCATTTTGGATTTCTTTTTGTATAACAGAGCATAAAATGTGTTATATAATTAGTCAAAAATATCAAGCCTTCTGAATATAATTGTCCTATCTTAAAAGTATACTCAAGGCTAAATATATATTATGGTAAAACTTGAAACATCATTTTTTTGCAAGTCACGAATTTCATTTCACAAAAAAGAAGTATCCAAACATTATTTTTGTTTACACACAGGGGCACATCGGAAAAAATAAAAAAGCAAATAGAATGATGGAGAGATGTCAGGTGCTAATTTCTTACAGCTTCAAATTCCTGTTGCACTATCTACACCTACAGTAAAACCATCTTCATCTTTAAAACAAAGCTGCTACTTTGAAAGAAATTTTACCACAGATTTTTATGAGATAATTGATTTTTAACACCTGTCCATATACTAAAAATGTTTTTTTTTGATATCTAGGTTGCTAGGTATGTGATCGATTTCAGAAAAGCGGCTCAACCGCTTTTCTAAACCTTTCTAGCCCCTGAAAGTTTAAAACTAAATGTGTCATTGTCATGTATGCTGTATGATTTATGTTTTCAATTTTTAATTCCGCTAACGTATTTACTTTTTAAAATAAAATGCAGCATTAATTTTTCAAATTTGTTTTGAAACCCTGCTAAATACATGTGATAAAAAT
Organism: Macrostomum lignano; assembly: GCA_002269645.1. Taxonomy (NCBI): domain Eukaryota; kingdom Metazoa; phylum Platyhelminthes; family Macrostomidae; genus Macrostomum; species Macrostomum lignano. Next base: position 78,099 of record NIVC01001704.1, on the reverse strand, counting down.
TCATGCTGCACTGTATACTATTTTACTTCATACAGTTTCGCTAAGTTATCAAAGCGAAATTGTAATCGAATGCGTGTCGAAAAAAGAAAATAAAAAATTTAACACATATGAAGGCTAAGACGCCAGGAAACAATTCATTAGTGGTAAAATTGGTTGTGGCACAACTTATTTCGATATCTTGCACCTACAAAAATAATTAGGAAAGCAAAAAAATGAATTATTTATCGGTTTGTGTTGGTGCAATGCAAAGTGCAATTCTTATTCTTGAAGCTAATTTTTCTATTTTGCGAAAGATAACTTAAATTGAACTGATAACAGCGCTGTTGTTAACATAAATTAAAAATTTAAAACAAAACTAACTTGCATGGAAACGAAAATTAATAATTCACACACTTCTGCTATTTAAGACTAAATTAAAAATTTATAAATGTTATAAAATCAATTTTAATAATTGAAGAAATAGAGCAAAAAGTCTGGAGGAGCCGCAATAAAGCCGAACCCGTACCACTTGAATCTGTATATACCTGGATCTGCATGGATATATGGTTGAAACGTCAGGAGCAGATCTTGAGTGTTGTAAAAGATGTTTAGCATTATAGATTAATGTCTTCGGCGCAAAGAATACTTTTGGATTAAATAATATGACATGATAAACTTATTTCATATAATGCAAACCGTACATATACAGCATGTAAAGCAAAAGTTGCAAATAATATTAAGCCTTCCTTCCTGTATACTAAAACTGAGTCGGAGAGTCGCTCGAGAAGGCGCAAGCATTAGCTATGAGAGCTTCGACGTGACGAGAGACTCGGTCGGACTGCGCATTTTTTGGCAGGATAACGTTATATACATGTATAGTGTAGTATACTGTACCTGAAGATCATCGAGAGGAGAGGACTCACACGTCTCATCGTGACGGATGTCATTGGAGTACAAGGCCAAAACTCATTAATTCCGTGGAGAAAACAGTATGACGCGGGAAACTATAAGTACAATGATGATGAAGAGATGAAGACCGGACATTATTTTACTTTACTCAACTTAGATCTTCAGGTACATGTACTACTCGTACCTGGGAAAGCAGTTGTATCTCGACGTCAATGCGGCCGCGCACGGTATCGAAACAGGGATCGTGGCGCGAAAGTCAGGCGCGTTTTACTGCTGAGCTGTTCTGGCTTCATGCACCATCTTTCAATTTACATAATTTTACATCTCAGTTCATGCACTATAAATTTGCAGACTTACAATTTGGCTTTTACATTTATTATTGATATCATCCATGGAGGAAGGAACGACACACAAGGTCCAATCTGCGTTTTAATCGCTATTCCGCCTTTACATGGCACGAGCATCACACTGCATGCAGATACTAAAAATAAAAAATTAGAAGCGTGGCTTTAATAAACCGTGTTTTGAAATCTTTGTAAAGTAATCATTTATACAGAATGTATTTTTGTTAATTTGGTTACAATATAAGAGTATAATGAGCGACCATCAGCACCATCAAGGCATCAACCAAACTTAAGTTAAGACTGATGAAGTCCACGTGAAGATCTGGTACATGAGCATCAGTTACGTAACCCGCGAGCGTATATCGATGAAACCCACGTGAACACTGATAAAACCCGCGTGAACACTGATAAAACCCGCGTGAACACTGATAAAACCCGCGTGAACACTGATAAAACCCGCGTGAACACTGATAAAACCCGCGTGAACACCGATGAAACCCGTGTGAACACCGATGACACCCATGTGAAAATCAATGAAACCCACGTGAACACTCGTAAAACATTCATGAAGACTGGTGAGTCAATATCAGTGCAAAAAGGACAAATCACGGCATAGATACGCATGGAAGGAACACGCAATGCGATGCAAACGCCAAATCAAACAAAGGAAATGCCAAAGCGTGAGGCGAGGGCGCTACAGCTGGTGCACGGAGTAGATCTCAGAGTCAGACGACTCGTCACCCCCCGTGTCCGACTTGTAGCTGCCATTAAACTCCGCATCCATGAGGCTGGATACATAATTAACAGCGTTCTTGTACTCGTCAGCCTCCTCATCTTCCTCGTCATCAACTGAGCCCGAGTTTGAGTCCGTGTCGTCCGTGTCGGCAATGGAAGCCGCGGCCGCCGTGGTTGCAAAACTGCGCGCATCGTCCCAGCAGGCGCCGCTGCAGCTGCTGCTGCTGGCGCGGGTGCCGGCCGACACAGCGGCAGCCGCCGCCGACGAGCCCCGGCCTGCGGTGTACTCGCCGCTGATGCCGCTGCCAGCGCTGCTGAACCCCACGGTGGCGGCGTCCTTGTCGTCCAGATCGCCCACCGAGCCGTCCAGACCAGCCGCTCGCTGCATGTCGGACAGGGACACGGCCTCCACCTGGGGACGGGTGGTGGGCGGAGTAGCTGGTGTTGTGGGCGACGCAGTGGGGAACTGGGAATGGCGTGGGGATCTGGATGGTGCAATGGGGATCTGGGATATTGATGCAAGTGAGGATCTGGGATATTGGTGCAGTGGGGATCTGGGATATTGGTGCAGTGGGGATCTGGGATATTGGTGCAGTGAGGATCTGGGATATTGATGCAAGTGAGGATCTGGGATATTGGTGCAAGTGAGGATCTGGGATATTGGTGCAAGTGGGGATCTGGGATATTGGTGCAGTGAGGATCTGGGATATTGATGCAAGTGAGGATCTGGGATATTGGTGCAAGTGAGGATCCGGGATATTGGTGCAAGTGGGGATCTGGGATATTGGTGCAGTGAGGATCTGGGATATTGATGCAAATGAGGATCTGGGATATTGGTGCAGCGGGGATCTGGGATATTGATGCAAGTGAGGATCTGGGATATTGGTGCAGCGGGGATCTGGGATATTGGCGCAGTGGGGATCTGGGATATTGATGCAAGTGAGGATCTGGGATATTGGTGCAAGTGAGGATCTGGGATATTGGTGCAAGTGGGGATCTGGGATATTCGTGCAGTGAGGATCTGGGATATTGATGCAAGTGAGGATCTGGGATATTGGTGCAGCGGGGATCTAGGATATTGGCGCAGTGGGGATCTGGGATATTGGTGCAGTGGGGATCTGGGATACTGGTGCAGTGGGGATCTGGGATATTTGTGCAGTGAGGATCTGGGATATTGGTGCAGTGAGGATCTGGGATATTGGTGCAGTGAGGATCTGGGATGCTTGAGATATCATTGGCATCCGGCAAGCCCTCAGGCCTCACCTTCAGACGAACAGCAAACTGACGCAACTCATTGCGCAGGGCATCAAGCGCAGTCAGCTGGTTGCCATAGTAACGCAGCTGGTTCAGTCGCGAGTTCACACTGAGCTTGGCCGGTGGGGCATGAGGTGTTGCTGTTGTTTTCGGCCGCCGCGAACTGGATTGCCGGAGTCGCTTTGGCCACATGAACTGGCAGGCTGCAGTTTTGACAATAGGTGACTACTATTAAAACCGAAGCTGCTACGGAAAATTTTTTGTTTAAAATTGCCAGAGGGTAATTTTAAACAAAATTATAAACAAAATTAGACAAAATTTAAACAAACAAAATTAGACAAAATAACAAAACAAAAACAAAACAAAACAAAACAAAATTTAACAAAACAAAATAAACAAAATTTAAAACAAAATTAGAGGGCAAACAGATTAAGTTTGTTAATAAAATCGGACCCGGTATTTTTTCATAGACCCACATCCATTTAGTCTACTTGAGTCTGTAGAAGTTAACACGACTTTTGGACGACTTTCTCGCGACTTCTATGATTCTGCAATTCACGTGATGCGCTCTCAACAGTCACCTCACTGTCATATTTGTCGTTTGAGTTGGTAAAAAGTCACAAGGGTCGCTAGAGTCACCATTGAGTTGTTTGCAATCACTAGCAATTGTTGCCATGGTAACTCTTTCAACAGGCAGATTCATCTACCCCAGAATGCAGAATGTGTCTCTTGGGTTTAGCTTATTTGCACTTTAACTCCAGGGTCATGATTGTGACACCCAACAGATTCCACCCATTTAGCCAGGCTAAACAGAACTTCCTCTCTATCCCCTATGCTCTTGTATGACAACAATTGTGTCTGCTTGCCAAATATTTAAGATAACTCTGCCACACTCAATACTGCCTAGTTGATATTAGAAAAGCTCAAAAAATTCCTATAGTGAAAATCTATCTATCTTCTGATATGCTAAAAAAGAATAATTATGTAATTATATTATATTATATAAAAAATAAACAGAAACTTGATTTCTGAATTATTAAAAAAGAAAGGTTATTTCACAAGAAATGGACACTTTCAAAAATATAAATCAAAAAGATTCAAAAAGATTACACCTAAACTAATAGAGCTATTTAAAAATCCATTTATAATATAAAAGTTGCTCAAAATCTACTCAAAAAATATTTCAACTTTGGAAAACTATTACTACTTAATGATTTTAGCCTATACCTTGAAACTTAAACAAAACAACAAAGATAATTTCTATTGAAAGCATAATGTTCTATTTCTATAAGATTATATAGAAGAAAGTTATAAGTACTTAAAAATATTTTGGTGCCAAAATATGCTAATGCACAATATTACAAATACACATTCTTGTCATAACTTTTTGACTGCAAAAAGCAAATGGCTAAATGACTGACATTATAGATTAAGTTTTCAACTGTTTAACAATATTTAGTCAAGTTTTGATACATTCTAATGTTTTATCTCTAAATAATTTCAGACATAGTTTAAAAACGCTTCTATTGTTATACACAAAATAAAACTTTAATTAGAGTTTTTCATTCTAAAATTGAAAAATGAATGATTTATAATTTATACTTGAAATTTAAAATAATATATATAATCTAGAAAAGGTCTAAAAAGTGAATTGTACTATTTGTATACTATGAAATTTGGTGAGATATTTAAAAAATGTTTCTAATGCTATACATGTGATCCCATAAAATGGCTTAGAACTAGAAGCTACTTAAACTATCTAAACAAATATAAATTAGAATAAGGCACTATTTACATTTTTTAATTCTTAAATAATTAGTCAATATTTTATTGCTTTTAAATCACAATTATATTGTATAATATATAGTCATTAAGATTATAATAAGCCTTTATTTAAAATATAAATATTGTTAGAAATGCTAAGCTATAAGCTGAAAATAGTATGAATAGACCTATAAATAATATATATTTTTTTTCCATTAGTCTACCATTGATTTACCAATACCAATAGTCTAGCCTTTAAGCAAAATTAAATAAACTTTAATCTTAAGTTTTATTATCTTCTAACAGTTCTCTCCTTTCTTTCTGCCAATTTAAGTTTTTTTATTATTAAGTTAGAACGCTTTGCTTTTTCTGAAATAAATCAAAGAATTAGAAGGCAAAACTAAAAAGAATAAATATTTAATTAGAGGAAATAAGAATATATTAGATAAAATTACAAAATATAAGCATTTAAACTAATATTTTGCAAATAAAAAACCATTGATTCAAACAAAATTTCTTCACATAACCAAGCAACATAAATTTAAAATATTTTAAAATGACATCTACCTTAAAAAATAAGTTATAAAAATCTAAGATTTATACACAATATTAAATATTTCAAAAATAAATTTTAGTGTTGACTTCTTTATTCCTTAACTATTACTTTAGTTTGATTAGGCCTAGTATAGCTTTTTTAATAGATGATAGAATTAGATCAACTGAGGCCTAGTTAAATAAGACTTGATTGCTTTGATATTAGCCTTTTTTATTAAAATCATTTGATCTTGGTTTTTGGGTTTTGGTTATTTTTTTAGGTTAAGGGTTAGATTTTACTTTTTTTCTTTTTGGTAAGTCATTTTGTCTATTATCACTATCAGTTTGTCTACTAAAATGTCTATATTAAGGCAAACAGTTCATTTGTTATTATGTCTAATTGAAACAATAGCAACCAAAAACAATTGTTTTTTATTCTTTAAAGCTAGTGACTCTAGCAAATAAGCAAAAAATGTGTCAAAAAAAGGAAAATAAAGTGAACAAATAATTTACTTTAAAGCCTTATAGGCTTTGTATATAAAATCATTAGACATTAAATCAAAAAATGAATAAAAATGAAAATATTATACAAGTATCTAAAAATTCTCTTATTTGAAACAAATAAATATATACAAGTTAAAGAAAATCTTTTCTGCTTTGAATTGAAATAAATAAGAACACACTTTATATTTCTTAGATAAAAATATATTGCTTTAACTAACATAACAAGTACTATTTTGTATTACAATTTATGAAATGCAACACATGCAAAGCTAACCTAAAATTTTAATTTTAAAACCCACATGGTTGGTTGTGAATAAAAAACCAACAATCAATAGGGGCCTATTTGTATGAAGTCAATGCATTAAAATAATTGTTAATTATTGTTAATAATTTATTCATATTATGTGCCCAGCAACAGCAAGCAACTTTATTTGACATGGTTGTTTTTTTCTCTAAAAGTTATTAAAACAAAGTAAAATGAAAGAAAAGCCAATTAACTGTAAATTATCATTTAATTTTTATAAAAAAAAACTTGTAATTAGGCCTATTAAAGGCTTGGAAAGCTTACACTAGGTCTACAGAGACCAGAGTTTGAAGAAGCATATAGCAATTACTAGCAATCTGGTGCGGGAGACGAAAATTATTTGTGAGAATTCTTTAAAATGAAAGCAAGTTCGCTTAAAAGCATTACTTTTCGGTTTCATACACAGCCTCATGTCTCTAATAAAAATTGGGGGGCAAAGAACTTTTCATTGCCGTAAATTTAAACTCTCCATTAGCAAAGTGTTTTTTCTTGCACTAAATGGTCCAAGGACCTTAAAAACTTAAATTTAGAAACTATACTAAAGATAAAAACGACTTTCTTTGTAGTTCAAAGCAACTTCAGAGCTTGTTTTATCACTACCAAGAAGATATAGTTCGCCTTTTCTGCCTTGGAAAACATTTGAAAAATTCCTGCAAAGTCTCGCTTTCGTGAAATAAAATCAAACAAACTATAACTATAACATGCAAACTTAGCAGCGCTTTTTTAAATTTAGATAAGGACCATTTTAATTCCTAGAAAAAATTATATCCGATATTAACCTTTAGTCTCCAGGCAGGCATTTGTCAATCTCTTTACTCTATATTTACTTTGTGTAGAATGTGATCTGAATACTGCAGTTGACATCCATGGTATTGGTACTTATCCAAAAATGTAGATAAAATTGTGTTAAAAAGTAAAAAAGTTGAAAAAAATTCCGTTAGATTCATTTTTCTCTATCCAATCCTACGTTTGGCTTCTTTATTTGAACCAAATAAAGATTCAGTAGTTAAACTCAAATAATTGAAATCTACATGTAGATGTGCAGTTACTTTACCTGCGAGAGTTTGCAACTGGCATCGGGTTGGTGCGACTCCCGAGAAGTAGTCTCTGTAGTTGATGTCTGACTGGATTCTCTTAGTTGGAAGTCCTTGGGTGTTTAAAAGCCACCTTCAGAACTGAACCACTTTCCGTCTTGGGTGCTGACTTCATTATTTGACTCTCAGGCAGGCTTTAATGTGCCTCTGCTTCTGCTACGGCTTCTTTTAAGCTCAGAGCTTTATGGTCTTTGCCGATGACAACCTTGGTTGCCGAGATTGCAGATGAATTGGTCATGCAAGCGCGCTCATCTTTATTCAAGAACTTACTTTTCAAGTTCTTTGGAGTGGCCTGTATTTAGGTGAAAATCCGCTAGGTCCTCTGTGCTTTCACCACCAAAAAGCGATTTCCTGCGCCACTACTGTCGGAATACATTCCTGCAACGGAAGTGAATAATTCCAGACTGTCCTGCCCACATGATTGATAGCTTTGGTAGCGCTTTGTGACCAGAGGGCCAAGGACCCACATGATGGACCCCACCTGTAGCCAAGGTGCAATAGTTGGTCACTCGGTCATAGTATGACCGAGTGGCTGCCACCACTCTATGTGACCTGGCGCACCTGGATCTTACTACCAGACCTCTCGAGGCTAGAGCCCCGCCTGGGATGGTTACCAGGAGATTTAGGCTAACAGGGGAGACACATGCAGCCGAGTACAGGGACTCTGCTTGGGGCATGATCGGGAACTCTGGGCTCAATCTGGAGGATTTCTCAGCAGGGGATCCTTTGTGGCTGTGAGCGAGGCTGACTTGCGACTTTGATTACTAAGAGTAGTATGAGACGAACATGTGCTGTCTATAGTTTAGATTGCTCAGGGCGAAGGGACAAAGCATGGGGTTGCAACCTTCCTACTGCCATTCTGTGCCAAGACTCGCTAATCCCTCTACTGCACGCACACACGGCCCCGCAGCACGCACTCACAGGCGGGCTTTGCACGGGGAGAGGCCAATAGCTTACCCAACTTCTTTATGCTTTGCCACCCCGGGAGAAAGGCTTAGCAAGCCATGAGTGAAATGATGGTGAAAGAGTGAATAATGATGAGGTTAGTTAATAGTTAATAATTAGGCCCTTAGGCAAATAATCAGGCAATTAGGCGGCTTCACTATTGAGTAAAATACAGCAAAATGTTACGGTATCACAATTGGCTCAGCTCTCTAATTAAGCAATGGGAAATAGGTAAGCCCCGGATAAGTAAAGGCGATTAGAGCACAAACTAGTAATAGGAACTTACCGGCAGCTGCACAGAGAGAGAGAGAGAGAGAGCGGCGGAGTGACCGAGGGCGCTGTAGGCTGCAGTCAGGCAGACAGTGAAGCGGCGATGCGCTGCAGCGACGAGGCGCTGATGTAGATCAGGCGATGCTGATGATGCCGCTGGCCGATAGGCGAGCTCACTTGGGAGCTAAGGTAGCTGGGCGGTATCAGACCGCGGACCGGCAGAGGTTCGTCCTACAGACGAATAGGTCAGAGCTACGTCTGACGGCAAGTCCAAAGAAGGACGAGGAGACGCACAGTCTGAGGAGACCGGAACGCAGAGTTGAGGATTCTCATGCTAAAAATCGCTTCCTTATATAGCCTTCCCAGCCGCCGCTCCAAGGTCGTTTCCATGACTCCCTCTCTCTGATTGGCTGCCGGCAGAATGACGTCAGAATGAGTCATGATGAGAAGCATGAGAACGGCATAGCAACATGAGAAATGGGAGAATTGCGCAATCCGGAGGTGGGGTGGGGGGATAATTGGCGCAGCGGGAGGTCGAGAAAGTGTTGCGCAAGCAAACATTGAGAACAATGGGGCTGGGGTCGAGAACAAAGGAATTGGAAATCGGGGATAATTGGGGAGAATCGAGAACAATAGAAAAGCAAACATTGGAGAAAAGGTGATAATTAGGTGCGAAAACGAGAACAATAGAAAGAGAAAATCGGAGAAAATGTGATAATTGGTGGGGGTAAGGGGAACAAAAGAATCAAAAACGAGAACAATAGAAGCGGAGGTGGGGTGGGTGTCGCATGAGAAATTTGGGGAGGAGAACAATAGCGTGAGAAAAGGTTGCGCAAGAGAGGGGGATGAGTCATCGATGAGTCATCGAGGGGAAGAAGGGGTCACACGACTTGCGTCACCGTTTGGGAGTTTGAGAAGGAATGGGGTGGCGGTGAGCGCACAAAATACTGTAAGTAGACGCAGAGAAAGGGGGGACAGTGCAGGAAAATAGTGCGAAAAGGGGCAAAAAGAGGGTGGAGGGATAGGAAGAGATAGGGTGGAGGGGGAGGCACAGAGAGGTAGGGGGAGCTCCGGAAAGGCAAGTGTGGCGGCAGGGGAGATGGAGCCAAGGCAGCAGGGGGGTGCAGCAGAGCGGGAGTCTCCAGGCCTGGTCGAAGACCTGGCCGAGTCTCAATAGCTCTGTGCAGGGGGTGCACGGCGATAGGAGGCACTTTCGAAAAAGTTCCCCTGCCCTATCCCGCGACCAGAACGTGGTTACATCAGTATGAAAATTATCAACAGTACCTTACATGTATAGATACAAAATTTAACTGACACGAAGGAAGCTTACACCAGAAATTAGAGAAGACATGTAGTATTGATTCGCAGCAAGTCAGCTTTATGCTCAAACATGTATAGCGTATACCGGTAGAATAAAGAGACTGTTATGAGGACTGTTATGAGAAAATAACTACCCACCGGAGAAGCAGCCAATCAGAGACCAACAATTCTATCACACCCTGGAAAAGAGTTAAAAAACAGCATATAGCAACTATTCTCTTCAACAACTTTTCTTCTCCGAATCCGAGTTCAGACAGATTCAATTCACGATAACATGGCAACCATGCTGGTGCTGTTCATTTTTAACCTGCTGGTCCTGTCCCTGCAGCAGGTCGGGGGTTCGAACCCCGCTTGCGCCAGTCGGTGGCGGTGGCAGTGGACTCAGCTGTGCCCTCCCACTGCGGACCCGACAGCAGCGGAGCTCCTGCAGCTGCCCAGCCAGCTCCAGTGCATCCGAGTGTGCACGCTGCGGCTGCCGAAGTGCAAGGCGGCTCACTTCAAAGACTCCGTCTGCTCTCTGGCTGCCGACTTCTCACAGCTGTCGCTTTGGTCGACCTCGGAAGAACTCGGTCAGTGCAGCAGCCTCACGCTGGCCCCCGTCCTGCTGCAGCTCCTCGCCTTCTTCGACTTCAGGGAGTCGCTCGAGAAGGCGGCGGGCAGCGCGAGCATCAGCTCCGAGGCCTTCGACGTGACGAGAGACTCGAGTGGACTGCACTTTGCTGGGAGGATGACGTCATACCTGAAGCTGAGCATCCCGGGAGGTCTCACGGCGCTCATCGATCGCAAAGGAGAGAGAGCAGTGAGCTTCTTCATGAAGGTGCGACGGCCCTACAAGGCCAAGACAGTGTATGTGAAGATCAACTATGAGCTGGATATTTACGAGACCAACGAAGACTTGATCTTCAGGTACTCGCACCTGGGAAAGCAGTTTACCTCGACCTCGAAGTTCAGGCAGACGGACGCCGATCCCAGCGGCTTCTTCCTAGGCGTGGCCGCCAGCAACGTCACAGGCGCCTTCGCTTTTCTGAATGGCCGGGTTTACGACTTCGTCAGCTCGACATTCCGCGGACAAGCCGTGGACTCGGTGATCCGGCTGGGCTACTCGTCTTACAGCGACGATGGCTGTCTGTCGGGGACCATCGTCTGCTTCGGCATCGCTCAGGGGAAGCTGAGCGCTGAGCAGCTGGCAGGACTGGCCCGCGTGTGCGACTGATTTTCCGTATATGCCTCTGCTAAAAGAAACATATACATGTTGCTCTGACTGGTAGCAGTCGATTTACTGACTGTAGGACCTCATCGCATCGCTGTCGAACTTTCCGCATCCGTTACAAAGTAAACTTTAGGTTCATCGACTCGTTACTTTTACCAAGTTTCTAAGCTTAGCAAGAATTAACGATTCCATGTCCCGATTTCTGCCCGCCAGCTTATGATCTCGTCAAAATGCTTCTATAGAACGGCGCAGCCGTTAATCATCGCAGCTGCTTAGCAACAGGTGGCACCAGGTGACTGTGGACACGCTGTTGCAAATTTCTCTAGTTTCGCAGATCAAGCCTCGACAGTGGGCAAACCTTAACTGCTGGACATCCTCAGCTGGTCTCTCAAGCATTTCGTCGGCATCCCAGGTCAACTTCGGGTGGAAAACGGATTGAAAGTGCTAGACCACTGGGCTACGCCCTCCCCCACGTTCGCGAATGTACCAGCAATAAACCTACGAGCGATAAACCTACCAACAATAAACCTACTTTTAATAAGTGCTGACACGTGCCTTAAGTTTAAAATTAAATTATTGGTAATAAAGGAACAGTAGGTAACTTTATTATATTGTTTTCTCTCTTCTCGTCATGCAAAGGATGACACAGCAATCCTCTGATCGACTGATCCGAAGCAGTTCCCCTCGAAGAAGCACGCAATCTCTGATCTCAGAGTCGAAAAATGCCCTGGTTTCCTGGATTTTTCAGTTTTTTCTACATTAACTGGAAGCGGTATTTTAGATGTCTTCTGTTTGCCTATACATTAGCAAGAGCCAAGACCATTCCATGGGAAACTCCTTTAATGGAAGGGGGCTATTCTGTCTGTAAGCCTGGACCATTATATTCGCTGGCTGAGTAAAGCACAGATAGATAGATAGATAGATAGATAGATAGATCGATAGATAGATAGATAGATAGATGGATAGATAGATAGATAGATAGATAGATAGATAGATAGATAGATAGATAGATAGTAGATAGCGAGAAAGAGCGAGCGAAGCGAGGCACGTGTCAGCACTTATTAAAAGTAGGTTTATTGTTGGTAGGTTTATCGCTCGTAGGTTTATTGCTGGTACATTCGCGAACGTGGGGGGGGGGGGCGTAGCCCAGTGGTCTAGCACTTTCAATCCGTTTTCCACCCGAAGTTGACCTGGGATGCCGACGAAATGCTTGAGAGACCAGCTGAGGATGTCCAGCAGTTAAGGTTTGCCCACTGTCGAGGCTTGATCTGCGAAACTAGAGAAATTTGCAACAGCGTGTCCACAGTCAGCTGGTGCCACCTGTTGCTAAGCAGTTGCTTGCCGCAGCCAATCAAGCTGAAAGCACGCACACAAGATCACCGGAAACGATTAAGGCAGCTGGAAAGCCAATGGGCGCGGTAAGCGCTTTTATCCAGAGGAACTACCTGCTGCAACCAGCCATGCCGAACGAAAATCAGACTACTCAAGTAGTGCAAAAGAGTACGTGCAACTACCGAGAAATCTAATTTTCGTAACCGCTCCGGTGCAGGTCCTGGCTATAGATAGTAGACTAGCCATTTTGCCCCCCTCCGGGTGGCTTCTTAGCAATTTAGCGCTTGTCTATAAGCAGTTTTGCACAGTCGCTGAGCAAATCACACTAATCTCCAAGCAGTTCTGCAGTAGCAAATCTCTAAGCAGTTGTACACCAATTTTACTGAGAGCTAAAAAGTTCTAAAAAGTTACATTTCTTAATGTTTGAAACTTTGCAATGTCAATTCATTTATAGTTCTTTTATGATTATTAGTTATTTTCAAATCCTCACCAGATTAGCACTATTCTCCCACATTAGCCCTACACCACCAAATTAGCCCCACTTCCCCCAGATTAGCACTGCTCCACAGATTACCGCCGCTTCCCAGATAGTTTCACCTCCCCAGATTAGCACTACTTCTCCAGATTCGCACCACTCCGCAAAAATTCGCATCGCTACTTCTTCTAGATTAGCCCCAATCCCCCAGATTAGCCCCAATCCCTCAGATTAGCCCTAATCCAGCAGATTAGCCCCCACTCCCTTAAATCAGCACCGCTCCCCAGATTAGCCCCCACTCCCTTAAATCAGCACCGCTCCCCAGATTAGCACCACTCCCAAACTGCTAAAAGGCGACTACTATTATCGCCTCAGAAGTTTAAAGTTAAACCCTCCCCAGAAATCGGCAGTTATCCCCAAAACAACCTGAAATTATCCCTTCTAATTCCGCAAAACAGACTGCAGTCGTACAACTCATTTGTACTCTACAACTTTTATTATTATTATTCATTTATCCCTCAAGGACCCAGAATTGTCCCCACAGCAAGCTAAAACTATTCACAGTTAGATATCCTCCTCAGAAGTCTGCCATTATTATCCTAGCAGTCTGCAGCTATCCCCTCAGCAGTTTGCAGCTTATACGCTCATAAGTCTCGAGAAACTAACTAACGTCAGCAGTTTGCAGTTTGTCCCCTTTGCAGTCTGCAATGATCCCTTCAACAATCTGCTGTTCCCCTCAGCAGTCTGCAGTCAATTCATTTGCAGTCAGCAAGTGTTTCCTTAATAATTCTCATTTATCCCCTTAGCAGTCTGCAGTTCTCTCAGCTGGCCCCTGAATGATTTAAAAATTTGCTCAGCATTTACTACGGCTCACTAATCAATTTTCGATACATATCGCCAGTCTTGCGCAACTCAGCATTTAGCAATACCTTCAGGAGTTTAGCTGCTTAGCAGCATCGTCTGCAATTTAGCAGCCTATGACTGCATTGTACGGCTCACTGATTAGCACTGCTCTAGAAGCTTAACGCAGCCCCAGCAAAAGTATCTTTAAATTTAAATTTTTAATACCTGCATGACAATGATTATTCTCACAGGTCACAAAGATAAATTCGCTGCTTCAATGCAGACTCGAACTGCCGACTTTCTGCTTAGCCTATGCCTGTTATTGCCTTCTATAGTAACAGGCATAGCTAGGCTGCCTATTGACAGATGGTCAAAAAATCCTTATACTATTCAAAAAGTTCACCAACTCCAGCAGTTCGAAGTTAACCTTTCTCAGCCTCCCCCCAGAAATCGGCAGTTATCCCCACAACAACCTGAAATTAGCTATCCCTTTTAATCCCGCAAAACAGGCTGCAGTAATACTCTTAGCAGCAGTTATCCACTTTGCCGTCTAAAACTTTTATTAACATCAGCATCAGCATCAGCATCAGCATCAGCATCAGCATCAACATTAACATCGGAGGGCGCAAAAATCAGCCATATATGCTTCGGCACTGCAGTCAAATACATAGCAGTGATAGGCTGCTCAGTGTGCACAGGTTGTATGCAGGCAGAGCCAATGCACAGTTGAGTGAAATCTATAAATAGCAACTGTCTATGCAGTCTGCCAGAGAAAAATGTACACACGCCGCCACTGAGCATTATTTTCCTCTCCCTTATTGCAGCCAGTATTGAGGCGTACACAGTGAACAGAGAAAAGTTGTGGCGCAATCTTAATGGAATTGAAATTCAGTTAGTGAGATTTTGACCTTTTCTAGCCGCCCATTGAAAGCATTGGGAAAACTCGTTTTTCGAATATTTAACCAACTTCTCATTCGAATTTTTCAATGCAATTAGATCCACACAATCTCACAAGAATTTGCAATTGAATAAAGCAAGTTTGAAAAAAATCGGTTCAGGCATTCAGGCTGTAGACTGGAATACCGGTCAGACAGACAGACAAACCTTAGAGATTTATGGAATACCGGTCAGACAGACAGACAAACCTTAGAGATTTAGTATATTGTGATTAGAGATTTAGTATATTGTGATGATGATGACTTGCCGCAGCCAATCAAGCTGAAAGCACGCACACAAGATCACCGGAAACGATTAAGGCAGCTGGAAAGCCAATGGGCGCGGTAAGCGCTTTTATCCAGAGGAACTAGATAGATAGATAGATAGATAGATAGATAGATAGATAGATAGATAGATAGATAGATAGATAGATAGATAGATAGATAGATAGATAGATAGATAGATAGATAGATAGATAGATAGATAGATAGATAGATAGATAGATAGATAGATAGATAGATAGATAGATAGATAGATAGATAGATAGATAGATAGATAGATAGATAGATAGATAGATAGATAGATAGATAGATAGATAGATAGATAGATACGCAAATAAAGCACGCAATTCAACGCTGTTCACTGAATTGAAACAAACGAGACTTCAAGCTGCATAGCAGAGCATTAAAGGCAGAATTTATAGTGAGGAATTACAATGGGACAATGTGGCCAGAGGCTTCCGGCGCAGTCACGCCCGTCACATCGCGCTCGGGCCGCCCCTGCCCGACTGCCGGCGGAAGTCGAACATCAGCATGCCGCCACCCTTGCGCTTGCCGGAGTCCGCCGCGAAGCCGGCGCCACCGAGCGAGCCGCCAAACGGGACGCCCATGTCGGCGCTGAGCCGCAGCGGACAGCCGCAGGCGTTCGGGTGGCCTCCGTTGCCGTCGGAGCCGAAGGTCGCGCAGCCGGACACGCTGGACATCATACGCAGTTTCGGCCGGCCGCGCATCGCTAGCCGGTGCCGCTTGGCCGCAGCCACCCGCAGCTGCTTTCGATGGTAGGCTGCGAAGCTGACGCACAGCAGGGCGAAGCAGGCGACCACAACAAGCAGGTGCGCCGCCCAAACTGGCCACCCGGCCCCGACAGCCAGCGCGCTGGAAGTCTTCGGCATCTGGTGCAGCTGAAGCTGCAGAGGCTGCGGCTGCGGCGTGGTCGACTGCGGCTGTGGCGAGCCGGCAGAAGTTTCGATCGCGGGCATCCAGGGTTCGTCGAGTCAAAGTGCACTCGCATAGTAGCTCTGAATGCCTCTGGTCTGTGTCCGGCTCTGCTGATCTTTGGCCGTCTTTTATGGGTTCTGGCCGAGTGGCCCTCGCTGACCGGCTGTCTGAAGGCTTAACTGGGGGCGGCCGGCCGGGCGCAGAATTCGGAATTCGGGAAAGCACTTGCCGCCTCGGCAGAGGCTTCGGCAACCTCCCTGCCTCTCTAGTGCCCCCAGCCCCGCTGTCCGAATTCCTAACTGCCCCATCGAGTCTCGGAAACACTGGAAACTGGAAACTGCCCTCCCCTTCGGCGCGACGGCTGCAGTACTTTCACTCGTCCAAATTTAGCTCCCTGAAAAGTTATCTTTGCATCTCCTCCGTGCGCCCCCCCCCTCTCTCTCCCTAAATCTTTCTTTTGCGATTGAATAGCCGCGCGAACTCCGCTAGTCAATCCACTGCCGCCCATCTCTCGCCTGTCCCGCTGCCGGATGAGGCTTCCGTGTCTTGGCGAAAATGAAATGGCCGAACTTCCGTATGGTTAGTGCGAGCCCCTGTTCGGCCTACTTGATTTCCAATCGCTGGTTGGCAAGGGAGGCAGCGGCTGCTGGTTAGTCTGTCAGTAAACGAATGGAAAAGTAAACGCAGAGGGTAAAATTGAACCTACGCTCGTAGACCGATGCCTTCTACCTCTGACTCCGTGTGCTTGAGAAACAGGCCTGCATCTGCATGCCAGGCTTGAAGGCTGATTTCAATCGATCGAAGTGTTGTCGCTTGTTCCGAGGCCTTTTGAAAAATTCCTAAGCAAGTCTTGACAGAGCACAGTTCCAGAACAGAGCACACAGTTCCAGAACAGAGCACACAGTTCCAGAACAGAGCACACAGTTCCAGAACAGAGCACACAGTTCCAGAACAGAGCACACAGTTCCAGAACAGAGCACACAGTTCCAGAACAGAGCACACAGTTCCAGAACAGAGCACACAGTTCCAGAACAGAGCACACAGTTCCAGAACAGAGCACACAGTTCCAGAACAGAGCACACAGTTCCAGAACAGAGCAGCAGTTCCAGAACAGAGCACACAGTTCCAGAACAGAGCACACAGTTCCAGAACAGAGCACACAGTTCCAGAACAGAGCACACAGTTCCAGAACAGAGCACACAGTTCCAGAACAGAGCACACAGTTTCAGATCTGGACCAAGCCAAATGCAAGGCTTCGATCCATTCCTAGTTCTGGAATCGGAACTTTGAGAAGCCTAATAGAGATTTGAATTACTGACAGAACCATGCCCTTACAACTTGCCTGAAGTCTAGTCTAGGCTTTCTGGATTCCAGATTATTTGGAACCCAAAATGCTTTTTGCACAGATCTGGGCCAGAACTGTGTCAGGGCCTTGAGCCAGCCAGACCATCCCAGACAGTGGCGGCCTTGGCCCGGAGGGTTCGTTCAAGGAGAACCCAATCTAAAACCTGGAATAGCAGTTTGCAAGATCAAGCGCCTTGTTCAAGAATGAAGGATACGATTCATCTTTTCTCTCTTGCCGATTAGTTATAACAACCACTTGACTTGCTTTCAGCCTCAACTTCAGAGCTCTTCTATATTTTTATTTTTGCCCATTGTCGGGCTAGCTTCGTCATAATTTTCCGTTGCCTGGCCCCAAATTGCATGCCCCGCGTTGGTCTCGTTTTTCCTCTTTCTGGCCCGTAACGCCCCCCTCCTGGAATTTGTTATTTTTTGCGCTCCTTTCCGGTGTCCTTACCATGTTGTCTATTCTTTGTTCTTGTGTGTCCAGTCCCCTGTCCAACGCATGCTCTTCTGTTTGGACTGTTCTTTGAGCATTATTTAACCCCTCATTTTTCGCCTGCTCGTTTCATGCTTGTGTTTTCTCCTTTGTTTTCTTTCTCCTTGCGTAATCCTTTCCGTTTGGTTACCTTTGTGACCTACTTAGTTTCATTCCGTTTACTTTTATCTTCTTTTGCTACTACTTGCGGCTAACCCTTAATTTAGTTTCGATTTAGTTTATTTTGCTGTTTAGTGCCTCGGCGCCCCGAATCAAGTCTCAGTCGTAATAATAACTAATTTATTAAGTAAACCCCGGCTGTATTTAATCCATCTCAAGTAACTAATAATAACGATAACTAAGCCATTATCAATATTTATTCGTTGATCAAATAAAGCCGTAGCCTATATTGAGTTATTTGCGCCCGTGGGGTGTAAAACAACGAAAGTTCTCATCTCAAAGAAAGCTCTGAGACTTCAACGTTCCGTAATACGTAAAAAATTACATGTATGGTGGTGGCAGCTCTACCCTACTGAAAGTAATCAGTCAAGCAAATCGACGCACATTATTTTTCGGTGCCAAAACTTCAGTGCCACCAGTTGAACGACCGTGCCTGCTGCTAAACGACCGCTCGACTACGACAACGACTACACTACCCTCCCCCGGAATTGAGGACCCCGAAAACAGGAGAAATTTCGTTGAGATTTGTCTGCGCGACATTCTGGAATTATTCGTGCGAACTCAACGCCTGCGGAAATTCAAAGTTTAAAACCGCCCCACCTCATTGATATCATCAACCGACCACTTCCATATTTTTCTTTTCTCCGCCCCCACCTCAAGTTCCTGCAAAGTCTCGCTTTCGCGAAATAAAATCAAACAAACTATAAACATGCAAACTTTGCAGCGCTTTCTTAAATTTAGACTAGTCATTTTACTTCCTGTAAAAATTATATAGGATATTAACCTTTTCTCCAGGCAGGCATTTGTCAGTCTCTTTACTCTAAATTTACTTTGTGTAGAATGTGATCTGAATACTGCAGTTGACATCCATGTTACGTTAGATTCAGTTTTCTCTATCTAAACCATGTTTGGCTTCTTTATTTGAAGCAAATACTGATCCAGATGTGAAACTCAAATAAGAAATCTACATGTAGCAGCTAGTGTAGCAGCTAGCGACTAGCAGCTAGCGACTTTACCTGCGAGATTTTGCAACTGGCATCGTGTTGGTGCGACTCCCGAGAAGTAGTCTCTGTAGTTGATGTCTGACTGGATTCTTAGTTGGAAGTACTTGGGTGTTTAAAAGCTCCACCTTCAGAACTGAACCACTTTCCGTCTTGGGTGCCGACTTCATTATTTGACTCTTAGGCAGGCTTGAATATGTGCCTCTGCTTCTGCTACGGCTTGTTTGAAGCTCAGAGCTTTGTGGTCCTTGCCGCGATGACAACCTTGGTTGCCGAGATCGCAGATGAATTGGTCATGCGAGCGCGCTCATCTTTATTCACGAATTTAATACACTTTTTAAGTTCTTTGGAGTGGCCTGTATTTAGGTGAAAATCAGCTAGGTCCTCCGGGCTTTCACCAAAAAGCGATCGCCTGTGCCACTGTCGGAATACATTCGTGCAACGGAAGTGAATAAATTATGAGTATGAAAATTATCTACAGTAACAGTACCTACGTGTATAAATACAAAATTTAACTGACACGAAGGAAGCTTACACCAGGTATTAGAGAAGACATGTAGTATTGATTCGCAGCAAATCAACTTTATGCTCAAACATGTATAGCGTATACCGGTAGAATAAAGAGACTGGCCGTGACTGTTATGAGAAAATAACTACCCACCGGAGAAGCAGCCAATCAGAGACCAACAATTCTATCACACCCTGGAAAAGAGTTAAAAAACAGCATATAGCAACTATTCTCTTCAACAACTTTTCTTCTCCGAATCCGAGTTCAGACAGATTCAATTCACGATAACATGGCAACCATGCTGGTGCTGTTCATTTTTAACCTGCTGGTCCTGTCCCTGCAGCAGGTCGGGGGTTCGAACCCCGCTTGCGCCAGTCGGTGGCGGTGGCAGTGGACTCAGCTGTGCCCTCCCACTGCGGACCCGACAGCAGCGGAGCTCCTGCAGCTGCCCAGCCAGCTCCAGTGCATCCGAGTGTGCACGCTGCGGCTGCCGAAGTGCAAGGCGGCTCACTTCAAAGACTCCGTCTGCTCTCTGGCTGCCGACTTCTCACAGCTGTCGCTTTGGTCGACCTCGGAAGAACTCGGTCAGTGCAGCAGCCTCACGCTGGCCCCCGTCCTGCTGCAGCTCCTCGCCTTCTTCGACTTCAGGGAGTCGCTCGAGAAGGCGGCGGGCAGCGCGAGCATCAGCTCCGAGGCCTTCGACGTGACGAGAGACTCGAGTGGACTGCACTTTGCTGGGAGGATGACGTCATACCTGAAGCTGAGCATCCCGGGAGGTCTCACGGCGCTCATCGATCGCAAAGGAGAGAGAGCAGTGAGCTTCTTCATGAAGGTGCGACGGCCCTACAAGGCCAAGACAGTGTATGTGAAGATCAACTATGAGCTGGATATTTACGAGACCAACGAAGACTTGATCTTCAGGTACTCGCACCTGGGAAAGCAGTTTACCTCGACCTCGAAGTTCAGGCAGACGGACGCCGATCCCAGCGGCTTCTTCCTAGGCGTGGCCGCCAGCAACGTCACAGGCGCCTTCGCTTTTCTGAATGGCCGGGTTTACGACTTCGTCAGCTCGACATTCCGCGGACAAGCCGTGGACTCGGTGATCCGGCTGGGCTACTCGTCTTACAGCGACGATGGCTGTCTGTCGGGGACCATCGTCTGCTTCGGCATCGCTCAGGGGAAGCTGAGCGCTGAGCAGCTGGCAGGACTGGCCCGCGTGTGCGACTGATTTTCCGTATATGCCTCTGCTAAAAGAAACATATACATGTTGCTCTGACTGGTAGCAGTCGATTTACTGACTGTAGGACCTCATCGCATCGCTGTCGAACTTTCCGCATCCGTTACAAAGTAAACTTTAGGTTCATCGACTCGTTACTTTTACCAAGTTTCTAAGCTTAGCAAGAATTAACGATTCCATGTCCCGATTTCTGCCCGCCAGCTTATGATCTCGTCAAAATGCTTCTATAGAACGGCGCAGCCGTTAATCATCGCAGCTGCTTAGCAACAGGTGGCACCAGGTGACTGTGGACACGCTGTTGCAAATTTCTCTAGTTTCGCAGATCAAGCCTCGACAGTGGGCAAACCTTAACTGCTGGACATCCTCAGCTGGTCTCTCAAGCATTTCGTCGGCATCCCAGGTCAACTTCGGGTGGAAAACGGATTGAAAGTGCTAGACCACTGGGCTACGCCCTCCCCCACGTTCGCGAATGTACCAGCAATAAACCTACGAGCGATAAACCTACCAACAATAAACCTACTTTTAATAAGTGCTGACACGTGCCTTAAGTTTAAAATTAAATTATTGGTAATAAAGGAACAGTAGGTAACTTTATTATATTGTTTTCTCTCTTCTCGTCATGCAAAGGATGACACAGCAATCCTCTGATCGACTGATCCGAAGCAGTTCCCCTCGAAGAAGCACGCAATCTCTGATCTCAGAGTCGAAAAATGCCCTGGTTTCCTGGATTTTTCAGTTTTTTCTACATTAACTGGAAGCGGTATTTTAGATGTCTTCTGTTTGCCTATACATTAGCAAGAGCCAAGACCATTCCATGGGAAACTCCTTTAATGGAAGGGGGCTATTCTGTCTGTAAGCCTGGACCATTATATTCGCTGGCTGAGTAAAGCACAGATAGATAGATAGATAGATAGATAGATAGATCGATAGATAGATAGATAGATAGATGGATAGATAGATAGATAGATAGATAGATAGATAGATAGATAGATAGATAGTAGATAGCGAGAAAGAGCGAGCGAAGCGAGGCACGTGTCAGCACTTATTAAAAGTAGGTTTATTGTTGGTAGGTTTATCGCTCGTAGGTTTATTGCTGGTACATTCGCGAACGTGGGGGGGGGGGCGTAGCCCAGTGGTCTAGCACTTTCAATCCGTTTTCCACCCGAAGTTGACCTGGGATGCCGACGAAATGCTTGAGAGACCAGCTGAGGATGTCCAGCAGTTAAGGTTTGCCCACTGTCGAGGCTTGATCTGCGAAACTAGAGAAATTTGCAACAGCGTGTCCACAGTCAGCTGGTGCCACCTGTTGCTAAGCAGTTGCTTGCCGCAGCCAATCAAGCTGAAAGCACGCACACAAGATCACCGGAAACGATTAAGGCAGCTGGAAAGCCAATGGGCGCGGTAAGCGCTTTTATCCAGAGGAACTACCTGCTGCAACCAGCCATGCCGAACGAAAATCAGACTACTCAAGTAGTGCAAAAGAGTACGTGCAACTACCGAGAAATCTAATTTTCGTAACCGCTCCGGTGCAGGTCCTGGCTATAGATAGTAGACTAGCCATTTTGCCCCCCTCCGGGTGGCTTCTTAGCAATTTAGCGCTTGTCTATAAGCAGTTTTGCACAGTCGCTGAGCAAATCACACTAATCTCCAAGCAGTTCTGCAGTAGCAAATCTCTAAGCAGTTGTACACCAATTTTACTGAGAGCTAAAAAGTTCTAAAAAGTTACATTTCTTAATGTTTGAAACTTTGCAATGTCAATTCATTTATAGTTCTTTTATGATTATTAGTTATTTTCAAATCCTCACCAGATTAGCACTATTCTCCCACATTAGCCCTACACCACCAAATTAGCCCCACTTCCCCCAGATTAGCACTGCTCCACAGATTACCGCCGCTTCCCAGATAGTTTCACCTCCCCAGATTAGCACTACTTCTCCAGATTCGCACCACTCCGCAAAAATTCGCATCGCTACTTCTTCTAGATTAGCCCCAATCCCCCAGATTAGCCCCAATCCCTCAGATTAGCCCTAATCCAGCAGATTAGCCCCCACTCCCTTAAATCAGCACCGCTCCCCAGATTAGCCCCCACTCCCTTAAATCAGCACCGCTCCCCAGATTAGCACCACTCCCAAACTGCTAAAAGGCGACTACTATTATCGCCTCAGAAGTTTAAAGTTAAACCCTCCCCAGAAATCGGCAGTTATCCCCAAAACAACCTGAAATTATCCCTTCTAATTCCGCAAAACAGACTGCAGTCGTACAACTCATTTGTACTCTACAACTTTTATTATTATTATTCATTTATCCCTCAAGGACCCAGAATTGTCCCCACAGCAAGCTAAAACTATTCACAGTTAGATATCCTCCTCAGAAGTCTGCCATTATTATCCTAGCAGTCTGCAGCTATCCCCTCAGCAGTTTGCAGCTTATACGCTCATAAGTCTCGAGAAACTAACTAACGTCAGCAGTTTGCAGTTTGTCCCCTTTGCAGTCTGCAATGATCCCTTCAACAATCTGCTGTTCCCCTCAGCAGTCTGCAGTCAATTCATTTGCAGTCAGCAAGTGTTTCCTTAATAATTCTCATTTATCCCCTTAGCAGTCTGCAGTTCTCTCAGCTGGCCCCTGAATGATTTAAAAATTTGCTCAGCATTTACTACGGCTCACTAATCAATTTTCGATACATATCGCCAGTCTTGCGCAACTCAGCATTTAGCAATACCTTCAGGAGTTTAGCTGCTTAGCAGCATCGTCTGCAATTTAGCAGCCTATGACTGCATTGTACGGCTCACTGATTAGCACTGCTCTAGAAGCTTAACGCAGCCCCAGCAAAAGTATCTTTAAATTTAAATTTTTAATACCTGCATGACAATGATTATTCTCACAGGTCACAAAGATAAATTCGCTGCTTCAATGCAGACTCGAACTGCCGACTTTCTGCTTAGCCTATGCCTGTTATTGCCTTCTATAGTAACAGGCATAGCTAGGCTGCCTATTGACAGATGGTCAAAAAATCCTTATACTATTCAAAAAGTTCACCAACTCCAGCAGTTCGAAGTTAACCTTTCTCAGCCTCCCCCCAGAAATCGGCAGTTATCCCCACAACAACCTGAAATTAGCTATCCCTTTTAATCCCGCAAAACAGGCTGCAGTAATACTCTTAGCAGCAGTTATCCACTTTGCCGTCTAAAACTTTTATTAACATCAGCATCAGCATCAGCATCAGCATCAGCATCAGCATCAACATTAACATCGGAGGGCGCAAAAATCAGCCATATATGCTTCGGCACTGCAGTCAAATACATAGCAGTGATAGGCTGCTCAGTGTGCACAGGTTGTATGCAGGCAGAGCCAATGCACAGTTGAGTGAAATCTATAAATAGCAACTGTCTATGCAGTCTGCCAGAGAAAAATGTACACACGCCGCCACTGAGCATTATTTTCCTCTCCCTTATTGCAGCCAGTATTGAGGCGTACACAGTGAACAGAGAAAAGTTGTGGCGCAATCTTAATGGAATTGAAATTCAGTTAGTGAGATTTTGACCTTTTCTAGCCGCCCATTGAAAGCATTGGGAAAACTCGTTTTTCGAATATTTAACCAACTTCTCATTCGAATTTTTCAATGCAATTAGATCCACACAATCTCACAAGAATTTGCAATTGAATAAAGCAAGTTTGAAAAAAATCGGTTCAGGCATTCAGGCTGTAGACTGGAATACCGGTCAGACAGACAGACAAACCTTAGAGATTTATGGAATACCGGTCAGACAGACAGACAAACCTTAGAGATTTAGTATATTGTGATTAGAGATTTAGTATATTGTGATGATGATGACTTGCCGCAGCCAATCAAGCTGAAAGCACGCACACAAGATCACCGGAAACGATTAAGGCAGCTGGAAAGCCAATGGGCGCGGTAAGCGCTTTTATCCAGAGGAACTAGATAGATAGATAGATAGATAGATAGATAGATAGATAGATAGATAGATAGATAGATAGATAGATAGATAGATAGATAGATAGATAGATAGATAGATAGATAGATAGATAGATAGATAGATAGATAGATAGATAGATAGATAGATAGATAGATAGATAGATAGATAGATAGATAGATAGATAGATAGATAGATAGATAGATAGATAGATAGATAGATAGATAGATAGATAGATAGATAGATAGATAGATAGATAGATAGATAGATACGCAAATAAAGCACGCAATTCAACGCTGTTCACTGAATTGAAACAAACGAGACTTCAAGCTGCATAGCAGAGCATTAAAGGCAGAATTTATAGTGAGGAATTACAATGGGACAATGTGGCCAGAGGCTTCCGGCGCAGTCACGCCCGTCACATCGCGCTCGGGCCGCCCCTGCCCGACTGCCGGCGGAAGTCGAACATCAGCATGCCGCCACCCTTGCGCTTGCCGGAGTCCGCCGCGAAGCCGGCGCCACCGAGCGAGCCGCCAAACGGGACGCCCATGTCGGCGCTGAGCCGCAGCGGACAGCCGCAGGCGTTCGGGTGGCCTCCGTTGCCGTCGGAGCCGAAGGTCGCGCAGCCGGACACGCTGGACATCATACGCAGTTTCGGCCGGCCGCGCATCGCTAGCCGGTGCCGCTTGGCCGCAGCCACCCGCAGCTGCTTTCGATGGTAGGCTGCGAAGCTGACGCACAGCAGGGCGAAGCAGGCGACCACAACAAGCAGGTGCGCCGCCCAAACTGGCCACCCGGCCCCGACAGCCAGCGCGCTGGAAGTCTTCGGCATCTGGTGCAGCTGAAGCTGCAGAGGCTGCGGCTGCGGCGTGGTCGACTGCGGCTGTGGCGAGCCGGCAGAAGTTTCGATCGCGGGCATCCAGGGTTCGTCGAGTCAAAGTGCACTCGCATAGTAGCTCTGAATGCCTCTGGTCTGTGTCCGGCTCTGCTGATCTTTGGCCGTCTTTTATGGGTTCTGGCCGAGTGGCCCTCGCTGACCGGCTGTCTGAAGGCTTAACTGGGGGCGGCCGGCCGGGCGCAGAATTCGGAATTCGGGAAAGCACTTGCCGCCTCGGCAGAGGCTTCGGCAACCTCCCTGCCTCTCTAGTGCCCCCAGCCCCGCTGTCCGAATTCCTAACTGCCCCATCGAGTCTCGGAAACACTGGAAACTGGAAACTGCCCTCCCCTTCGGCGCGACGGCTGCAGTACTTTCACTCGTCCAAATTTAGCTCCCTGAAAAGTTATCTTTGCATCTCCTCCGTGCGCCCCCCCCCTCTCTCTCCCTAAATCTTTCTTTTGCGATTGAATAGCCGCGCGAACTCCGCTAGTCAATCCACTGCCGCCCATCTCTCGCCTGTCCCGCTGCCGGATGAGGCTTCCGTGTCTTGGCGAAAATGAAATGGCCGAACTTCCGTATGGTTAGTGCGAGCCCCTGTTCGGCCTACTTGATTTCCAATCGCTGGTTGGCAAGGGAGGCAGCGGCTGCTGGTTAGTCTGTCAGTAAACGAATGGAAAAGTAAACGCAGAGGGTAAAATTGAACCTACGCTCGTAGACCGATGCCTTCTACCTCTGACTCCGTGTGCTTGAGAAACAGGCCTGCATCTGCATGCCAGGCTTGAAGGCTGATTTCAATCGATCGAAGTGTTGTCGCTTGTTCCGAGGCCTTTTGAAAAATTCCTAAGCAAGTCTTGACAGAGCACAGTTCCAGAACAGAGCACACAGTTCCAGAACAGAGCACACAGTTCCAGAACAGAGCACACAGTTCCAGAACAGAGCACACAGTTCCAGAACAGAGCACACAGTTCCAGAACAGAGCACACAGTTCCAGAACAGAGCACACAGTTCCAGAACAGAGCACACAGTTCCAGAACAGAGCACACAGTTCCAGAACAGAGCACACAGTTCCAGAACAGAGCACACAGTTCCAGAACAGAGCAGCAGTTCCAGAACAGAGCACACAGTTCCAGAACAGAGCACACAGTTCCAGAACAGAGCACACAGTTCCAGAACAGAGCACACAGTTCCAGAACAGAGCACACAGTTCCAGAACAGAGCACACAGTTTCAGATCTGGACCAAGCCAAATGCAAGGCTTCGATCCATTCCTAGTTCTGGAATCGGAACTTTGAGAAGCCTAATAGAGATTTGAATTACTGACAGAACCATGCCCTTACAACTTGCCTGAAGTCTAGTCTAGGCTTTCTGGATTCCAGATTATTTGGAACCCAAAATGCTTTTTGCACAGATCTGGGCCAGAACTGTGTCAGGGCCTTGAGCCAGCCAGACCATCCCAGACAGTGGCGGCCTTGGCCCGGAGGGTTCGTTCAAGGAGAACCCAATCTAAAACCTGGAATAGCAGTTTGCAAGATCAAGCGCCTTGTTCAAGAATGAAGGATACGATTCATCTTTTCTCTCTTGCCGATTAGTTATAACAACCACTTGACTTGCTTTCAGCCTCAACTTCAGAGCTCTTCTATATTTTTATTTTTGCCCATTGTCGGGCTAGCTTCGTCATAATTTTCCGTTGCCTGGCCCCAAATTGCATGCCCCGCGTTGGTCTCGTTTTTCCTCTTTCTGGCCCGTAACGCCCCCCTCCTGGAATTTGTTATTTTTTGCGCTCCTTTCCGGTGTCCTTACCATGTTGTCTATTCTTTGTTCTTGTGTGTCCAGTCCCCTGTCCAACGCATGCTCTTCTGTTTGGACTGTTCTTTGAGCATTATTTAACCCCTCATTTTTCGCCTGCTCGTTTCATGCTTGTGTTTTCTCCTTTGTTTTCTTTCTCCTTGCGTAATCCTTTCCGTTTGGTTACCTTTGTGACCTACTTAGTTTCATTCCGTTTACTTTTATCTTCTTTTGCTACTACTTGCGGCTAACCCTTAATTTAGTTTCGATTTAGTTTATTTTGCTGTTTAGTGCCTCGGCGCCCCGAATCAAGTCTCAGTCGTAATAATAACTAATTTATTAAGTAAACCCCGGCTGTATTTAATCCATCTCAAGTAACTAATAATAACGATAACTAAGCCATTATCAATATTTATTCGTTGATCAAATAAAGCCGTAGCCTATATTGAGTTATTTGCGCCCGTGGGGTGTAAAACAACGAAAGTTCTCATCTCAAAGAAAGCTCTGAGACTTCAACGTTCCGTAATACGTAAAAAATTACATGTATGGTGGTGGCAGCTCTACCCTACTGAAAGTAATCAGTCAAGCAAATCGACGCACATTATTTTTCGGTGCCAAAACTTCAGTGCCACCAGTTGAACGACCGTGCCTGCTGCTAAACGACCGCTCGACTACGACAACGACTACACTACCCTCCCCCCGGAATTGAGGACCCCGAAAACAGGAGAAATTTCGTTGAGATTTGTCTGCGCGACATTCTGGAATTATTCGTGCGAACTCAACGCCTGCGGAAATTCAAAGTTTAAAACCGCCCCACCTCATTGATATCATCAACCGACCACTTCCATATTTTTCTTTTCTCCGCCCCCACCTCAAGTTCCTGCAAAGTCTCGCTTTCGCGAAATAAAATCAAACAAACTATAAACATGCAAACTTTGCAGCGCTTTCTTAAATTTAGACTAGTCATTTTACTTCCTGTAAAAATTATATAGGATATTAACCTTTTCTCCAGGCAGGCATTTGTCAGTCTCTTTACTCTAAATTTACTTTGTGTAGAATGTGATCTGAATACTGCAGTTGACATCCATGTTACGTTAGATTCAGTTTTCTCTATCTAAACCATGTTTGGCTTCTTTATTTGAAGCAAATACTGATCCAGATGTGAAACTCAAATAAGAAATCTACATGTAGCAGCTAGTGTAGCAGCTAGCGACTAGCAGCTAGCGACTTTACCTGCGAGATTTTGCAACTGGCATCGTGTTGGTGCGACTCCCGAGAAGTAGTCTCTGTAGTTGATGTCTGACTGGATTCTTAGTTGGAAGTACTTGGGTGTTTAAAAGCTCCACCTTCAGAACTGAACCACTTTCCGTCTTGGGTGCCGACTTCATTATTTGACTCTTAGGCAGGCTTGAATATGTGCCTCTGCTTCTGCTACGGCTTGTTTGAAGCTCAGAGCTTTGTGGTCCTTGCCGCGATGACAACCTTGGTTGCCGAGATCGCAGATGAATTGGTCATGCGAGCGCGCTCATCTTTATTCACGAATTTAATACACTTTTTAAGTTCTTTGGAGTGGCCTGTATTTAGGTGAAAATCAGCTAGGTCCTCCGGGCTTTCACCAAAAAGCGATCGCCTGTGCCACTGTCGGAATACATTCGTGCAACGGAAGTGAATAAATTATGAGTATGAAAATTATCTACAGTAACAGTACCTACGTGTATAGATACAAAATTTAACTGACACGAAGGAAGCTTACACCAGGTATTAGAGAAGACATGTAGTATTGATTCGCAGCAAATCAACTTTATGCTCAAACATGTATAGCGTATACCGGTAGAATAAAGAGACTGGCCGTGACTGTTATGAGAAAATAACTACCCACCGGAGAAGCAGCCAATCAGAGACCAACAATTCTATCACACCCTGGAAAAGAGTTAAAAAACAGCATATAGCAACTATTCTCTTCAACAACTTTTCTTCTCCGAATCCGAGTTCAGACAGATTCAATTCACGATAACATGGCAACCATGCTGGTGCTGTTCATTTTTAACCTGCTGGTCCTGTCCCTGCAGCAGGTCGGGGGTTCGAACCCCGCTTGCGCCAGTCGGTGGCGGTGGCAGTGGACTCAGCTGTGCCCTCCCACTGCGAACCCGGCAGCAGCGGAGCTCCTGCAGCTGCCCAGCCAGCTCCAGTGCATCCGAGTGTGCACGCTGCGGCTGCCGAAGTGCAAGGCGGCTCACTTCAAAGACTCCGTCTGCTCTCTGGCTGCCGACTTCTCACAGCTGTCGCTCTGGTCGACATCGGGAGGACTCGGCCAGTGCAGCAGCCTCACGCTGGCCCCCGTCCTGCTGCAGCTCCTCGCCTTCTTCGACTTCAGGGAGTCGCTCGAGAAGGCGGCGGGCATCGCAAGCATCAGCTCCGAGGCCTTCGACGTGACGAGAGACTTGAGCGGACTGCACTTTGCTGGGAGGATGACGTCATACCTGAAGCTGAGCATCCCGGGAGGTCTCACGGCGCTCATCGATCGCAAAGGAGAGAGAGCAGTGAGCTTCTTCATGAAGGTGCGACGGCCCTACAAGTCCAAGACGGTGTACATGAAGATCACCTCTGAGCTGGATCAGAATTTGTGCGATATTTACGAGACCAACGAAGACTTGATCTTCAGGTACACTCAACTGGGCAAGCGTTTTATCTCGACTTCGAAGTTCATGCAGACGGATGCCGATCCCAGCGGCTTCTTCCTGGGCGTGGCCGCCAGCAACGTCACAGGCGCCTTCGCTTTTCTGAATGGCCGGGTTTACGACTTCGTCAGCTCGACATTCAGCGGACAAGCCGTGGACTCGGTGATCCGGCTGGGCTACTCGTCTTACCGCGACGATGACTGTCTGTCGGGGACCATCGTCTGCTTCGGCATCGCTCAGGGGAAGCTGAGCGCTGAGCAGCTGGCAGGACTGGCCCGCGTGTGCGACTGATTGGAAGACAAACTAATTATAAAAACCTTTGCCACGCAGCAGTCGATTTTCTGACTTTAGGAAACTTTCTTTGAGACGCGCGTGCGATGCAGCTGGATGAGTGGCATAGTTAACACGCACAGTTCCCGCACTCCCGAGTTGTCGCACAGTCCTGAAGAACATTTTAGCCTTTAATCCGATGGACCTCATTGCAAACTCTAATAACTATATTTGCTGTCAAACTTTCCGCATCCATCACAGAAGTGTAAGCATATTGAATCGTTACTGCTACTAGAAGCTTTTGGACTAAAAGCTTTTGGACTGCTACTAAAAGCAAGAATTAACGATCCCGTAACACGATTTCTGTGATTTCTACCTGTCACCAAGAATTAGTAAATTTAGATCTTACCCCATCACTTCAGCCTCACCACAGGACACTTCATCTCAGACCCTGATCTGAGTTCTCTCCCATCTCACTCCCAGCACCTCCCATCTCACTCCCAGCTCTCCCATCTCACTCCCAGCACCTCCCATCTCACTCCCAGCTCTCCCATCTCACTCCCAGCACCTCCCATCTCACTCCCAGCTCTCCCATCTCACTCCCAGCACCTCCCATCTCACTCCCAGCTCTCCCATCTCACTCCCAGCACCTCCCATCTCACTCCCAGCTCTCCCATCTCACTCCCAGCACCTCCCATCTCACTCCCAGCTCTCCCATCTCACTCCCAGCACCTCCCATCTCACTCCCAGCTCTCCCATCTCACTCCCAGCTTTGAAGTCTCAATCCAAGATCCTGATATCTTGGGAATATTTTTAGCTTTTCTTAATATTTTTCGACGGAAGGCAAGCTGACATTGAAGGAGACAGCAGAGGCAAAGCATTCTTGCCAGCTTGCCTTAGCGGAAGGCTCGCTTAAGCCGTGAAGCTCGCAAAAGCACGTGTGGAGGTCGTTAACGTCCACATTGAAAAAATATTGATTGCCGTGAAAATTGTTGCTCAAGAGGTGCCAGAAATTCTTGCAGCTTGCCCATTGAGTGGATCCGAGTGAATGTATCTACAATAAAGTCAAGTAAAAACTTTATCGTGGCACAAAAGCGTAAACAACATTGCAGGCAGAAAAGCCAGCTTTATACTGAACTGTTTTATTATTGATCGCCTGACTCGGGTCCATGAGAATTGCCCGCAGACGTATTGCCCGCCGAGATTTGCCCGCAGGAGATTTGCCCGTGGAGATTTGCCCGCCGAGAATTGCCCGCCGAGATTTGCCCGCAGTGCAATTTTCCCGCGAGTGAATTGCCCGCCGAGTTTTTTCCCGCCGAGGTTTGCCCGCAATGCTTTTTTCCTGCAGCGCATTTAGCCACGCGTCAGATTTTGTCTGCATTGCCTTCCCAATGCTTTGTACGTGTTAATCTCAATAAAGAGATTTACACGATCAAAACGTTTTGATAGTAACTGCATATCAAATGCATATTTTGGGGGGAGCAATGTAGACAGAATCTAGCTGCCAAATGCGCTGCAAAAAAGCATTGCAGGCAAACCTCGGCGGGAAAAAACTCGGCGGGCAATTCGCTCGCGGGCAATTCACTCGCGGGAAAATTGCACTGCGGGCAAATCTCGGCGGGCAATTCTCGGCGGGCAAATCTCCACGGGCAATTCGCTCACGGGCAAAATGCACTGCGGGCAAATCTCCGCGGGAAAAGCTCGGCGGGCAAATCTCCACGGGCAAATCTCCTGCGGGCAAATCTCGGCGGGCAATTCATCTGCGGGCATTTCTCGTGCTCCCGCCTGACTCACCCTAATCTCCACCCCGCGCTAGCAAAGTACATTCAGCGAGAGTGAGAGACATAAAAAAACTTAAACCCAGCACCCACCCCCGACGCGCACGCAGGCCAAGTTACCACAGTAACAAATGTTACTTCGCGCCCAAGCTTGGTTCTGTAAGATCGCTTAAAAGCCCAAAGGCCTTTTGCAGAGCAGTCTATAGACAAATTTCTTTTTTGCTGAATCGGGTGCACACCCTAAAAGCCCAGAAGTAAAGTATATCACAGAGTTCTTCTGCTAGCTCCTGTTCAAGCCTTCCTACCCACAAATGGCTTCTACGCGCCCGAAAAGGACAGCTAAAAGTGACGCCTTGCGCAGACTGGGATTGGATTCCGATTCGGAAGACGCTTTATCAAGCGATGACTGGCCGTTCCAGAAACGGAGCCGGACAGCATGGATCCAGAATTTGATCAGAGCCAAGATGAGGCGACCGCGGAATGGGCTGAAGTAGCCCCTGGAAATGACAACTCGTTTGACCACGACGGGGTGCCGGAATTCCGAGGGTTTTTGACCATCAATCCAAGCATCGATCTACCAGAAAATTCAGACGAAGGTATGACAGAAGGTATTTTTTTATATCATTTTTATATCAATATTTGATATTTTTATCTATCTCACTGACTGAAGAGTTTCTCACCAGTCTTGTCACATGGATCAATGAGCGAATGTGGTTGGCAGTCAGGGAGTTCCAGCAGGAGAGAGCAGAAACTGGCGAGGAAGAGTTGCCTGCTGGAGTGTCTGCTCTTAAACCATGCTGTGTGGCCGAGATGAAAAAGTTTCTGGGCATGGTGCCCTTCATGGGCATCAACAGCAAGCCGACCACACGCCACTACTGGTCCACAGACGTCATGTATCGGAATATCTACGTATCGTAAGTCCTACAAATGGTTCCAGAAAGTCGCGTTTCACCTGATTCTCACGCTTGGACGAAACTCTTGGACGCTGTACAAGAAATGTGGTGGGACAGCCAATTTTTTAACTTTCCTAGAGAATAGCATCAAGACGCTTATCCGCGACTCACGACCGGGACGCGCTCGGCCACCGACTCAGGTTCCAGCCCGGATGCAGGCCAACCATTCAATTCATTCATTCACCAATGAGACTCCCAGCAACGGAAGCCCAGGCTCGCCCAAGCAAACGATGCCGAATGTGCTCTTTTAAACCTGACGTTCCAGCTAAGAAGACAGTATTTTGCTGCAGTCATGTCCCGGAAATCCTGGTCTCTGTCCAGATCCATGCTTCAGGATCTGGCACGTGACACATTGAGGTCCCACGAGCAGTCCTGTATTGGCGTCTCCTAACTTGAAACCTGCTGCACTTTTCTTTTCATGTCCTTGTTTTGTTTGGAACCATGCATTTGTGCATCACATCATATTTTCACTTTACACGCTTATTTCACCTTTAACATTTGAGTGAAAAAATAATGGAAATGCATAATGGACTTCTTTAAATCAGTCATGACCTGCACAGCAGGTCATACTGGGCACTTGCTGTAGTGATTGGGAGATGATTTTTGATGCCATAGACATTTATCAATCTCTGGGCTTTTGGGCCGTTTCGGTATGTCCTGCGGTGCAGGCCTTTGGCTTCCAAATGGTTAATTTCTGATAATTCCCTCGCTCTGGCCCCAGCTTTCTCAACGATGTTAAGTGGCTTTGGCAGCGCCATTAAAAATTGATAAGTTCCCGTTTGCAACTTCCCGTGTCAGATGCGCTTCAGGAGCAGCCCTAGCTCAGATGAGAACTCATATTTGGCTGCCCAACAACAATATTTTTGCAGAAGTTTGTGTTGGAGCGAGAGATTCCGTAAATAAAGGGGAGGGGATGGGGAGGAACCTATTCCGCCGACTCCTCTGAGCAGGCACACAAGCGTGCGGATACGTACGCAGTCATACGCACAGGCACACACTCACACAGGAGTGTACAGCGGCCCTGACTTTATCTATCTTTAGGCATTTAAACTTCACTGTGCCTTTGGGGTTGGCCCTCAAGGGCGTTGATTGCACGAGCAGAGCCAAGCCGAGATTCCGATTTAGCCCCAAATTAATGTGGCTGCACTTGGAATCGTGCATGAGCCGCGGGCACGTAAGAGCGCCGCGCTGGACCACTGGGCTACGGCCCCTAGGTTCGCTACTTGTATCAGCAATGAACATACTTTTAATAAGTGCTGAAACTTGCCCTCATTATAAATAAATAAATAAAAATACATAAATAAATACAAAATAAAGGAATATCGTCAAGATCAAGCTTCGATGATCGTTGCTAACTTGATTCTATCGTTTGTCTCGAGCTCTTCCGATCATGCATAGGGTGACACAGTTGTCATCTCATCGACTGACCCGAAGCAGCTCCTCTAAAAAAAGCGCATGATTTCCTATCGCAGAGTCGGCAAAGATGCAATGGGCTTCCTGAATTTAGGTAGTTAGTTAGGCCAAATCTATTTTTGTCATAGCAACAAACTGCCTTTCATCGTCTCAGCCTCAATCGATCGAGAGCTTCTTCCGTGTGACAGGCAGGCCGTCAGGTAGTCAGGCAGGAGAAGAAAAGAATAATTAGGAGAGAGGGCGGCTGAGAGCTGCTAAGAAGTTGAGAAGGAGCAGGAGATCTCAGTCTGGTACACAGAAGACAAAAGACGTTGCCTTTTGTTCATTTTTTCTATTACCTCTCACGGCTCTCAGCATCCCTGACGTTTTTCTCTCGCTCGCCATTGTCGCATCCCAGACATTCATTCCTAGATGACTTCCAAAAACCGTGCCAGACTTCAGTGCTTCTTCTACACTCGCGATAAGTGTTTTTTTCCTCATAATTTATTCAACACTG
Source organism: Macrostomum lignano (assembly GCA_002269645.1). Lineage (NCBI taxonomy): Eukaryota > Metazoa > Platyhelminthes > Macrostomidae > Macrostomum > Macrostomum lignano. The sequence continues at coordinate 43,204 of NIVC01001704.1, read as the reverse complement.
AGCAGATGGGAGTGAGACGTCCCTGGTTTCTGCTGCTACTCGCTCATCCGCAAGTTTCGCTCGCACTTCAGTGTAATCTCTTTAGCCATAGATAGATAGATAGATAGATAGATAGATAGATAGATAGATAGATAGATAGATAGATAGATAGATAGATAGATAGATAGATAGATAGATAGATAGATAGATAGATAGATAGATAGATAGATAGATAGATAGATAGATAGATAGATAGATAGATAGATAGATAGATAGATAGATAGATAGATAGATAGATAGATAGATAGATAGATAGATAGATAGATAGATAGATAGATAGATAGATAGATAGATAGATAGATAGATAGATAGATAGATAGATAGATAGATAGATAGATAGATAGATAGATAGATAGATAGATAGATAGATAGATAGATAGATAGATAGATAGATAGATAGATAGATAGATAGATAGATAGATAGATAGATAGATAGATAGATAGATAGATAGATAGATAGATAGATAGATAGATAGATAGATAGATAGATAGATAGATAGATAGATAGATAGATAGATAGATAGATAGATAGATAGATAGATAGATAGATAGATAGATAGATAGATAGATAGATAGATAGATAGATAGATAGATAGATAGATAGATAGATAGATAGATAGATAGATAGATAGATAGATAGATAGATAGATAGATAGATAGATAGATAGATAGATAGATAGATAGATAGATAGATAGATAGATAGATAGATAGATAGATAGATAGATAGATAGATAGATAGATAGATAGATAGATAGATAGATAGATAGATAGATAGATAGATAGATAGATAGATAGATAGATAGATAGATAGATAGATAGATAGATAGATAGATAGATAGATAGATAGATAGATAGATAGATACGCAAATAAAGCACGCAATTCAATCAACGCTGTTCACTGAATTGAAACAATCGAGACTTCAAGCTGCATAGCAGAGCATTAAAGGCAGAATTTATAGTGAGGAATTACAATGGGACAATGTGGCCAGAGGCTTCCGGCGCAGTCACGCCCGTCACATCGCGCTCGGGCCGCCCCTGCCCGACTGCCGGCGGAAGTCGAACATCAGCATGCCGCCACCCTTGCGCTTGCCGGAGTCCGCCGCGAAGCCGGCGCCACCGAGCGAGCCGCCAAACGGGACGCCCATGTCGGCGCTGAGCCGCAGCGGACAGCCGCAGGCGTTCGGGTGGCCTCCGTTGCCGTCGGAGCCGAAGGTCGCGCAGCCGGACACGCTGGACATCATACGCAGTTTCGTACGGCCGCGCATCGCTAGCCGGTGCCGCTTGGCCGCAGCCACCCGCAGCTGCTTTCGATGGTAGGCTGCGAAGCTGACGCACAGCAGGGCGAAGCAGGCGACCACAACAAGCAGGTGCGCCGCCCAAACTGGCCACCCGGCCCCGACAGCCAGCGCGCTGGAAGTCTTCGGCATCTGGTGCAGCTGAAGCTGCAGAGGCTGCGGCTGCGGCGTGGTCGACTGCGGCTGTGGCGAGCCGGCAGAAGTTTCGATCGCGGGCATCCAGGGTTCGTCGAGTCAAAGTGCACTCGCATAGTAGCTCTGAATGCCTCTGGTCTGTGTCCGGCTCTGCTGATCTTTGGCCGTCTTTTATGGGTTCTGGCCGAGTGGCCCTCGCTGACCGGCTGTCTGAAGGCTTAACTGGGGGCGGCCGGCCGGGCGCAGAATTCGGAATTCGGGAAAGCACTTGCCGCCTCGGCAGAGGCTTCGGCAACCTCCCTGCCTCTCTAGTGCCCCCAGCCCCGCTGTCCGAATTCCTAACTGCCCCATCGAGTCTCGGAAACACTGGAAACTGGAAACTGCCCTCCCCTTCGGCGCGACGGCTGCAGTACTTTCACTCGTCCAAATTTAGCTCCCTGAAAAGTTATCTTTGCATCTCCTCCGTGCGCCCCCCCCTCTCTCTCCCTAAATCTTTCTTTTGCGATTGAATAGCCGCGCGAACTCCGCTAGTCAATCCACTGCCGCCCATCTCTCGCCTGTCCCGCTGCCGGATGAGGCTTCCGTGTCTTGGCGAAAATGAAATGGCCGAACTTCCGTATGGTTAGTGCGAGCCCCTGTTCGGCCTACTTGATTTCCAATCGCTGGTTGGCAAGGGAGGCAGCGGCTGCTGGTTAGTCTGTCAGTAAACGAATGGAAAAGTAAACGCAGAGGGTAAAATTGAACCTACGCTCGTAGACCGATGCCTTCTACCTCTGACTCCGTGTGCTTGAGAAACAGGCCTGCATCTGCATGCCAGGCTTGAAGGCTGATTTCAATCGATCGAAGTGTTGTCGCTTGTTCCGAGGCCTTTTGAAAAATTCCTAAGCAAGTCTTGACAGAGCACAGTTCCAGAACAGAGCACACAGTTCCAGAACAGAGCACACAGTTCCAGAACAGAGCACACAGTTCCAGAACAGAGCACACAGTTCCAGAACAGAGCACACAGTTCCAGAACAGAGCACACAGTTCCAGAACAGAGCACACAGTTCCAGAACAGAGCACACAGTTCCAGAACAGAGCACACAGTTTCAGAACAGAGCACACAGTTCCAGAACAGAGCACACAGTTCCAGAACAGAGCACACAGTTCCAGAACAGAGTACACAGTTCCAGAACAGAGCACACAGTTCCAGAACAGAGCACACAGTTCCAGAACAGAGCACACAGTTCCAGAACAGAGTACACAGTTCCAGAACAGAGCACACAGTTCCAGAACAGAGCACACAGTTCCAGAACAGAGCACACAGTTCCAGAACAGAGTACACAGTTCCAGAACAGAGCACACAGTTCCAGAACAGAGCACACAGTTTCAGAACAGAGCACACAGTTCCAGAACAGAGCACACAGTTCCAGAACAGAGCAGCAGTTCCAGAACAGAGCACACAGTTCCAGAACAGAGCACACAGTTCCAGAACAGAGCACACAGTTCCAGAACAGAGTACACAGTTCCAGAACAGAGCACACAGTTCCAGAACAGAGCACACAGTTTCAGATCTGGACCAAGCAAACTGCAAGGCTCCAATCCATTCCTAGTTCTGGAATCGGAACTTTGAAAAGCCTAATAGAGATTCGATTACTGACAGACCCACTTACAACTTGCCTGAAGTCTAGTCTAGGCTTTTTGGATTCCAGATTATTTGGAACCTAAACGCTTTTTGCACAGATCTGGGCCAGAACTGTGTCAGAGCCTTGAGCCAGCCAGACCATCCCAGACAGTGGCGGCCTTGGCCCCAGAGGGTGAAGCTGGAACAGTTCTGTGACTCACCAGCAGGCATGCTTGACGCATTAGTCATCAGTCTGCGCGGCAATCTCTGTATTCAGTGGCTGCAGCGAATGGAAGGGGAGCCTGGGGAGGTGGGGGGGGGAGGCTGCATCTGTAGAGGCGGAACACTCCTCTCTGCCTCTTTCTTAACCTTTTATGCTTCGGCTTGCATGGGGTTCGGCTGCCTGATTCACAGCCACAGCAGAGGCTACAGTCGCTTGCGTGCGTCCGCGAATTCGTTCGTTCAGATACTGCAAGCTTTATATTGCATATTAGTGAGATTCAGGTTCGAGTTGGTAAGTTTTTCGAGAGCTTTTGTGCTTCATTTGGTATCGAATTGAATAACTATTAGTATTGATAGTGCTTTGTGATAGCTTTTGTGCGTGCTAATCGTTGCAGTTATTGTTCTTCTGCTCTGATCTGCTCTTCGAGAGCAGCTTGTCAAAGCAGTTGGGTCAATATATTGATGTTCAAATGCACTATTTTGCTGTGTTCTAGTTTTGAAGTTTAAGAGTAGCCATGAGCCATCTGAATAGAAGATTATATTCTATATTTAAATCCATATTAACATTTTTATTTTTAATTTCAAGATCTTTCGTAAAACATAGCCGAAAACAAATTGTGCACAATAATGTCCAAGTTATTCTACTTATGAATTTCTTTATCAAGTAGTTTAGGTTAGTGGCGAAAAATAATTTTAGTGTATTGCATTCGAGCGCTTGCTCTGCTGTTTACTGTCACTGATTCAGTTAGGAGCTGCGCAATTTCGATGCGCAGAAGCAGGGATTCCTAGATCTCAGCTAGACTTGGACTGGAAACTAGGCGGGAAAGCCAGGGACTCCTAGATCTCCGCTGGACTGGGACTGGAAACTAGGCGGGAAAGCCAGAGACTCCAGGGACTCCTAGATCTCCGCTGGACTGAGACTAGAAACTAGACGGGAAAGCCAGGGACTCCTAGATCTCCGCTGGACTGAGACTGGAAACTAGGCGGGAAAGCCAGGGACTCCTAGATCTCCGCTGGACTGGGACTGGAAACTAGGCGGGAAAGCCAGGGACTCCTAGGACATCTAGGACGTAAAATAGGGGCTGTGACCAGCCAGTATTTCTTACAAAAGCCAAGAATTTTCGACTCTAAAGTTGGACTAATGCGAGCCAACGATACATATTTTTTATAATGTACATACATGTAATTATTTCAAACGGCGTCTGGATGCTCCCCTGTGGCATCCTCATCCGAGTAATCTGTTTTTTGTTCGCCTAAAGTTTATACGATAATGCCTTAGCAACTAAGTAAATCTTTTACTAAAATTTTGATTTCCTTTGTTCCATGAGACGCTTCCGGTCCAGCAGTAGATGGTGGAATGCTCCATACTATACTGCTATCGCAGCCGCCGCCAACGCAACAGCATTAAAGACCGTTTTGCCTGAGCCCTTGCAGCAAGCATGTCTCATAGTGAGGTGGCCGAGGAAGGGCGTGTTCTCGATTTTGGGTGACGGCACTACGTTGGGCATTTAGTTATCGCAAGCGAGTAATGCAGCGAAATCCATGCCTAAAAATCACGCAAATCTTCGAACCCAGCAGACAAGCAGCCAAACAAATTATGCCTGAAACAAGTAAAGCTGAGTTGACTTTCACTAGACTTGAGACATGCTTGCCGTTGCTTTAGGTATGCTGTGCTGACATGGAATTTAAATAAAACGAACATTGCTCACTCCTGTTCGGTGGCATTGGACTCCTCATCAGAGTTCGAGATTTGGCATCGCGCAATGTCTTTGGTCGCCACCATCTTGCCTGGCGCCTTTGTACGTATCTTGCCGGCGCTTGGTGCCGGTGTCTTCTTTCGGGTCGCAGTCGCGACCCGCTTCAAAGCTGGGTGATCCTCAGTAGCATCGTCTTGGTTCGAAGCTTGCTTCTTGCTCCCGGCGACGGAACCCGAACTTGAGTGCGGCAGCCAGGAAATACGGACGCCAAGCTCCACCCGATTGCCTATCCGGTCGCATTCGCCACTCTCTATGACTGCAACGCGAAACTGGCGCGCCAGACGTTGCTCTCTGCGGCTGCAAACACGGAATGCAGTTGAAAGAGCAACATGTAGCGTCCTTGGGTCCCTTTGAACTTGCGCGCAGCCTTCTCTTCGTAAATTCCGTGCTGACCTCAGGACCTCATTGTATTGACCTCATAGCCGTCGCACTCGTATCTAGGATGCAGCGCGATGCAAACTAAGAACTTTACATATGGTTAAAAATACTAACTCTCTCAGCTGTTTCTAAATTTCGGTAACCCTGTATTTATAAAGATTCCCCCAAAACCTCAACTGTTTCTGCTACAGTTACCGATATTTCTGCTACTGGAAACTACTGTTAGTAGTGTAAAAGCAAATCTATCCGGGTTTTAATTACGCCCTAATACACCTCCCCCTCGCTTCAAAATGTGCAAAACCCCTTTTGTACATTATTAATTCGTTTTTTTATTTAAGCACCACAAAAAGTATTATTTCGCAAAAGGCCGTGGCGTGCTGCATAAATATCATATGAACGAATTGGCTAAATAGGAATGTTCGCATATGGGTTCGCAACAAGGACTACTTAAGTAGAAGGACACAACACTCGAAATATATGGCAATTTTTTAAAGTTTGCATTGCAGCTAAACTGCTTATAACTCTGGATCAATTGCACTTAAAATGATAATTTTTCGCCAGATTGTTCGAAATTTTGTTTTCTTTTACATGATGCAAAGTTTGACGCTTTACCTACATTGGGAGCGGCGGGCGTACAGTAAAGTAACGGCAATACACCATATTTTGCTTTTCCCCTTGTTATCGATCTCATAAGACCCCTTTCGCTCCCTATAAAATCGCTTAAATCGCTGTGTGCTATGAAGTTTACGATTGGAGTATTTCGCCAAACTCGCATCTAAAGCAAAGCAATGATTCAGCAATAGATCGTTACTGCGCTAAGGAATCTGGCTAACCTGGGCCTCGCAGTTCAAAGCACCAATTTCAGTCCGCTTCATTTATTGGCAACGAAAAACTTGTCGGACTGCTAACAGCCCTAGTATTTTTTTGCTTTTATTTTTGCACCTGCGATTAGCAGACCTCTACTTATGTTATGCAACTGCTAATCTTGCTTAGATTTACTTTCAAATTTAATTTCCGTGTGCTTGATGGTACGACCTCAGCTCACTCCTTTTATTTTTTTTAACCTTTTATGCCTATGGCCATTGTTGCTTACTTTCCCAATATTACTGATTAATTTTATATTATTAACGTGTTGTTGCTAAGACCCTCTGTCTAGCTTAAACTTTCTATTCTTCAGCATTAATTGGAGTGTCTCTAATAAACGTTGTTCAAAGTTTGCCGTGCGCAAAATTCGTATTAAGCGCTGAATAGAAACTCAAGTATTGCACAAATAAGAATACAGTATTATAATTGGTATGCGGTCAAAGCCTTTCCTACTACTCAATAACTCGTACTTAGCCAAATGTTCAACCTACTCCAATGCACTACCCTTAATCGAAGCCCACAAGCTACGTACACTCCCTCTCGCTACAAGACAAGGCTCTTAAAAAAGCTCCGAAGCAGCGCACTGGAAAAAATCACCAAGACAATTCTTGGCTCAACTTGCCAAAAGAAACAAAAGACACAAGTTTTCAATTTAAGACTGTATAGTGGGTGCTTGTCTACCAATTTTCTACCGTTATCAACCACACCTATATATTATGCGTCTTTTTCCTAATACGTTTTGCTTGCATTGCTTACATTTTTTACTAATTAAATTTATTTTGCGGTTTACTCGCTTTACTTTAGCTATAAAAGAAATATACAAGAAACTAAAACAACAGCTTACGTACAACAGTTGTTTTTCAAAGCCTCTATTAAATTACATAAAAAGCCCAAAGTTTAAAGTATCGATTCAAACCTCAGCCTTTCTTCACTTAATTGTCCATCGTCAAATCAAAGTATTCCTCCGACTTTATTTGAGCACTTCCTTCCTCGTGGATATTCAAGCGATAGCCGTTACTCCCGTTACTCGTTGAGATCAGAACAATCTCCACGCCTACTTGTCCTCCTTTAACCCTTCCGATCGTGCTTTCGTAGCCCGGTGGGGGTCTGTTAAATACCCCGTTTTTTGGCTGCAAGAAGTAGAAATGCAGGGCATTACTGCAAGATCATTTAAAAATTTTTGTTAAACACAAAGTCAAATAATTGCTTACCTTCTTTGACATACCGCTCGGCTAAGGCCTTTTTATGCCGACTTTTCCATACATTCGCCCGTAGTATTCGCTCGAAGTATTGTAATTGATAAAATATTCTTTTGGAACGCGGCTAAGTTGGATTTGTTAGACTCCATCTCCTCTCCTTTTTATATAGAGTTGGCCCAACAGAGTGGGCCATCACGACCTGCAAGTCTAGCGATATCGAACCGGGCGTGCGGTTTTTTGTTTCAGAAGAGATGAGCGATCACCCCATCTTCTTTAGTCCTTGCTACAACTGACTTATTCTTCTTAACCCCACTAACTTTTGTATATAAAACAGCTGACAGTTCTTTGAAGACAGCCGTGAAGTCGGCAGATTTAGCAATCTCGCTTTGCAGATCGTCCACAACCAAAAGATCTCCCGATCGTAAGCTCCCCAACAATGCGCCTGTAAAACCCCGAATAAAATGCGAGCGTATATGATGTGTTCCTTACTACCAAGACTTTCTTAGTAATCAAGGAACAATCACTTCTAGCTACTGCTAGGCAACCCAGTAATCAAACGAAGGTATTTATTACCTTGAGTCCTGACTAGTGTGATGTGTTCCTTATTACCCGACTTTCGATAATCAAGGAAAAATCACTTCTAGCTCAGTAGCTAGGCAACCCAGTAAGTCAACAGAAGGTATTCAATTACCTTGAGTCCTTTGGAGATCTCTCGGAGTAGCTCTCGATTAGTTTCAGTTGATCTCGTACAGTCACTTCTGACTATCGTTTGTAGATCGGGTCCGATTCTTCTTTCTTCTTCAATTAGTTCCGGCCGGATTCTGTCGCTCGGACCAATTGATGTGTCCCTTATTACCCGACTTATGGTAATCAAAGAACACTCACTTCTAGCTCAATAGCTAGGCAACCCAGTAAGTCAATTAAAGGTACTTCTTACCTTGACGTCGCTTGGAGATATCTCTTCTGTAGTCTTCGAGTAGATCTCGCTTGTCTCTATGTGATCTCGTAGATCAGGCGCCTTGATTCTTCAGTTGCTCTGGTCCTGGTTCCTCTTGTACTTCCGATAAGTTCCTCCGGCCGGTATCTTCAGTCAGGACCAATCAGAGGCCTCGTATCAACAATGGGTACCCTGCGCCGAACAGCGGTTTGAATTAAGCCTCCTTCTTCTAGCAGTGCCTTTATGCACTCTAGGTATAGCTCCGGAAACCACTGATAGTCCTCTAAGATCTATCAGGGGCAGTCCTTCTGGAGACTGCAACCAATGGAGTCTAAACAGACTCAAGAGTCTCAACAGACTCAAATAGACTCAAGTCTCAATAGACTTGAGCGAGACGTCTCTAACACAACGGGCGCAAATAAGGAAGGCTTACCGCAACAACTCGACCGAGTCTCGATTGCCTTGGTGATCAGGAAGTCCTAAGGCTTCCTCTTCGGAGCTTCTCCTCTCGTCGGGAGTTGGCTCCTGGTCCGCTTCGGACCGCTTGTATTTATAGGCAACTTTTTGATCCAAAATAGCATCATTACAAACCACGTGTTGCGCTAAAAGGGGAAAATGGCTCATGGCGTATCATTTTGGTAACATCTTTTCCTGGTAGCGTGATTCATTCAAAGCTTAGGCGCACATGCGTGTACTTACTTACTTATAGTAGCATTATACGATTATCTTCTTTTAACCTTTTTTAACGGGAGGTAGAACACTCTACACAATGGGAAGCTTCCGAATTAACAATGGGATCCCTGCGCCAAACTGCGGTCTGAATTAAGCCTTCTTCTTCTAGTAGTGCCTCTCTGCACTCTAGGTATGGCTCCGGAAACCACTTATAGTCCTCTAAGATCTATCAGGGGCAGTCCTTCTGGAGACTGCAACCAATGGAGTCTAAACAGACTCAAGAGTCTCAACAGACTCAAATAGATTCAAGTCTCGATAGACTTGAGCGAGACGTCTCTAACACAACAGGCGCAAATCAGGAAGGCTTACCGCAACAACTCGACCGAGTCTCGATTGACTTGGTGATCAGGAAGTCCTCCTAAGGCTTCCTCTTCGGAGCTTCTCCTCTCGTCGGGAGTTGGCTCCTGGTCCGCTTCGGACCGCTTGTATTTATAGGCAACTTTTTGATCCAAAATAGCATCATTACAAACCACGTGTTGCGCTAAAAGGGGAAAATGGCTCATGGCGTATCATTTTGGTAACATCTTTTCCTGGTAGCGTGATTCATTCAAAGCTTAGGCGCACATGCGTGTACTTACTTACTTGTAGTAGCATTATACGATTATCTTCTTTTAACCTTTTTTTAACGGGAGGTAGAACACTCTACAAGTGCTCTTCCTGTGAGTTGATCTCGCAATAGGATTCAGTTAGATCAGTTGATCTGGCGCCTTACTTCTTGTCTCTGTTCCGAGTCTTCTTTGTGCTCCTTGACTTCTTGCCGGCCGGTGTGGTATCTGTAGTTCGGACCAATAGGAAGCTTCGAATTAACAATGGGATCCCTGTGCCTTACTTTGGTTTCTAGAAAGCCTTTTCCTTCTAGAGCGCTGCTATGCACTCTAGGTATGGCTCCGGTAAGCTCTGATAGTCTTCTAAGATCTATCAGGGTTAGTCCTTCTGGAGACTACGACCAATGGATTCTTAATGGATTCAAGAGTCTTAACAGACTCTAACTCAACAACAATACGAGTCGACTCTAAAAACGGGTGCAAATGAGAAAGGCTTACCGCAAGAACTCGAACGAGTCTAGGTAGGAAGTCTCCTGATGGCTTCCTCTTCGGAGCTGCTCCTTCTGGAGTCTAAAATCTGAAGCTCCGGGTCCGCTCTGGACCACTTGTATTTATAGGCAATCGGACCCCACATGAGGTTCATTGTCTTAAATGTCAAAGGTTCACGGATTGGTTGCTGTCAAACATGGCATGGTAGAAAGTTACTTCATTGGTTTAGTGTAAGCGCGCATGATAGGGTACAGCAGCTCAGTTATTTTTAGATATTTGATCACTTCTAGGTTGATCAAATTATTTGTATGGGTTAGTGCATATCTTTATACATGCTACTTGTCTTACTACTATATAAGTAGTACGTTAACAATTTTATGGATTTTTGAGAGAGGCTGAATACTCTACAAAATCTCCCATGTTACAAAAAACTCGTCCCGAGTTTGAATAATAATATAAATTTACAGAAACCTCTTGAACTTGATATGGTATATATTTATATTGTCGGTATGTTACATTGTATACATTAGTAGTGGATAGTTCTGTCAGAGTTAATGGAAAGTTATCATCAGATAAATGCAGATGACACTTGCCCCTGTGTTGATGCCGCTCGGACGATCAGCCGAAACCGATTCTGAGCACGGCTGTTGTCTGGCGCGCAGCCAGACATACCACTGCCCAGAATGTCGGCTGAAAGCGTGTGAAGCGCGGTTCCTCTGTGCGCTCGAGTATCATCAGGTAGGCGTCAATACTCGTGAGCCCAGGGTGCTCGCGAGCCAGGCTCCTGGCAATGCCAAGGACGTGACGCCACGACTCCTGATGCCGGTGCGGCCACGGCCACGACCGGACGGCGATGGACAACTGCTCGAAGGCCAAGCTTGATGTGTTCCTTATTACCAGATTTTCTCTGTAATCAAGGAACCACCACTTCTAGCTCGATGCTAGGCAACCCAGTTATCAGTAATGGTACTGTTTACCTTGACTTCAGTTGAGATATCCCTTAGTTGTTCTCTGGTAGGTCTCGTGTCGATCTCTACCGTGAGTAGTTCTCAATCTTCTTCTTCGTACACGTCGATGGTTTGATGACCAGGTCCGAATCTCTGGTAGTCCTTCGGTTGAAGTAGTTGAAGTAGTTGGTCGTTCGGACCAATGATGTGTTCCTTATTACTAGACTTTATCTGTAATCAAAGAACACTTACTTCTAGCTCTTTAGCTAGGCAACCCAGTAATCAAATGAAGGTATCTGTTACCTTAACTCCGGAGTAGTTTCCTCGATACTTCTTGGGTCGACCTCGAGCGTAGATCTCGATGTAGATTTCGTCAACTTCTAGTCGTCTAGGGTTAGTAGACCAGGTCCGAGTTCCTTTCACTTCTGGTTAAGTAGTTCCGGCCAGTATCTGTAGTTCGGACCAATAGGAAGCTTCGTATTAACAATGGGTACCCTGCGCCAAAACTGCGGTTTAAGTCAAGCCTACTCCTTCTAGCAGTGCCTCTATGCACTCTAGGTGTAGCTCCGGTAATCACTGATAGTCTACCAAGATCTATCAGGGTAGTCCTTCTGGAGACTGCTGCCAATGGAGTCTCAATAGACTCAATAGTCTCAACAGACTCTAACCCAACACAAGTGAGACGTCTCAATCAACGGGCGCAAATGAGAAAGGCTTACCGCAAGAACTCGAGCGAGTTTAGCTAGGAAGTCCTCTAGTGGCTTCCTCCTCGGAGCTGCTCCTTCTGGAGTCCAAAATCTGAGGCTCCGGTCCGCTCTGGACCACTTGTATTTATAGGCAAACGGACCCCACATGAGGTCACGTGAGTTCGACTTCTCAACTGTTAAAGGGTCACGGTTTGCTTGCTGTCAAACATGGCAGGTTAGAAAGTTACTCCATTGGTTTAGTGTAAAAACGCATGATTGGTTACAGCATTTGAGTTATTTTTAGTTAAATTTGATTGATTGGTTCACTTGAGTGCATGCTGAATGATGCATCTCCCCTGGGGTTTAAGCTGACAAGCGCGGGTCACACGAGATTGGGTGATTTCTAAAATTCGCATGCTCGAGATTTCTCTCTTTCTATTGGTTGATTCAAATATATATATGGTTCAGCGCATCTCCTTATTCATGCTCCTCATTTTACTACTATATAAGTAGTCTAAGTATTATTCTGGGGGGTATAATACTCTACAACATCTCCCTTTTTTACGAAAAAACTCGTCCCGAGTTTTAATAATGACAGAAAATGCATGAGTAAAGTTTCTATATAGGGAGTATATTTAGCACTGTCAACTTTACACTGAATATGTCAGTAAGGGTTAGTACTAGTCTAAAGTTATTAACAGTGAAATGGAGCTGGCCTTTTTCTCCGCCGTCTGTCCGATGTTTGTGCTACCGAGACGTTCAGCCGAATCCAAGCCTGAGCACGGTGGAGACCTGCTGCGCAGACCGCGCAGCCAGGCATGCCACGGCCCAGGTCAACGACTGAAACCTGACGAAGCGAGGGTCTTCTGTCCGCTCCAGCAGATACAGGTAGGCGTCGACGGCGGTGAGCTCCGAGTGCTCACGCGCCAGGTCCCGTGCGATGTTGAGCACGGTACGCCACGACGCCTGGTGCTAGGGCGGCCAGGGCCACGACCGAACGGCAATCGCCAACTGTTCTAACGTCATGAGGTCGGGATTGGTGAGCGACAGCTCAGGCACTGCTGACATAGAAGCCAGCAAAAGGACTGTCGAGTGTGTCACCGCCTCCATACACACGGTGCACGTTTGAATGTCGCGTGCACCGTACTTTCGAAGACAGTCAGCACAGACCCAGTGCCGGTTCGCACAAACCCGGAACTGGGGCTGTTCGCCGCACAGGGCACAGGTGACCCTCGCTCTGCGACACGTTGGACACGTCGTTACCATCGTGACTGTGCCTTCTAGTTGCCGGGCTGCTGTGTCGCAGGGGAGACACACTTGGTGTCCCCACTCGCAGGTCGGGAGCATGAAATCCCGCATCTCGAGGCAGCATGGACATGGTGTGTTCTTGGCCATCTGCGGGTGAAACGTATTGTTATTATAAAATAGTCAGGGGCTATCCTGCATACATAACCAGCACATATCTTAGTAGTCAGATCGTAAAAGCCATATAAAATAACTACGTGACCTAATTAACCGTTGTAACGCATGACAATAGATATGCAATGTCCAATGAAACTCGTTATGAGCCTGCAAAAACTGTCTTAGATGACGTTCTATGTCAAAAGGTAACATGTGTCGCAATATGCCTTGAGCGTTATGTGCGTAAAGAAGCAGTTCGTTACGTGATCGTCGAGTGAAGCGAGGGACTGGCCAAAACTCCAGTCGCTGCTCGATACTTATAGCGGTTAGGGTGCGAATATGGTGAACATTTAAACATCGCGCGGCGTCGGGTTTGATACGGCACCATTTCTTACATGTAAAGGTGCGGCTACATGACATACTACGCTCGTACGACTTTTCCTATCACCCCGCCCCCAGCACAAATGTACATTATTCAACAGTCTGCCTCTCGCCTGCGCCAGCGTACACCCGCTGTTATTCTTCGTCCCCTGTTATCGATCTCATAAGAAAGACCTCTTTCGCTCTCTTTAAAATCGCTTAAATCACTGTGTTAAGAAGTTTAGGAGTGTAGCCGTGTAGGACAGGAGTATTTCGCTAAAATCGCATTTAAAGCAAGACAATGATTCAACAACAGATTATCATTGCATTAAGGAACCAGGCTAACCAGATGCGCGCACTCACTCGAGCTATTGTGGCACTCCAGTCAAAATTCAATGGCTCTACACAGCCGCTGAGTCGCACTTCAAAGCACCAGTTGCAGTCCGCATCATTCAGTGGCACTGAAAAACCAGTCGGACTGCTAACAGCAACAAAGTTGTTGTTGTGTTCATCTATTCGCTAGTATCGTGGGTTGTTCGCTGCTACAAGTTTTGGTAGGTTTAAATTGCCTATGTGAATATTTCAACTCATGTTCTCCAGTTTTGTTTCATTGTTTCATCCTTTTTAACATCAGCGCATCGCGCGCGGCTCGATCAAGAACGCCACCGCAGTCGCCTTCAATCTCAGCAAGTGGACAACCAACCCAAGAGACAGGTCTGCACTATCCCACGGATCGACCCCTCAACGCGAATGGCACGCGATTCCCCTGCAGAGTATCAATGAGGGATGAGAGTCGCCAAACCAAACTGGAGAGTCAATAGAATTAGATAGCGTTCCATCGCAGCGGATGCAAGGCCTCACTGCCCAGGCTCTGGTGTGATAGGAACCACAATTTATTGAACTACAAGACAAGACGAGGGTAAGATAAGACAGGATGAGATACATGTACGACAGGGTGATAAAAAGAACGTATAGACGACCGAAATAATCATTTTAGGTTCAGTTCCTAAAATCATGTAAAAATGAATTGTTGGCATCATACTACTAAATTGCATAAGTAGAGTAGTTTGCGAAAATACAGTGTAAGCAATAGTTACTAGATTGGCATTTCCAATGGAACGGTACTAACAACAACACGGTGCAAATTTTTTTACATTTTTTTAATATTTTTGTATCTGCGATCAGCAGACCCCGCCTATCTTCTGTAACTCTTCATACTGCTTAAATTTATTTTAAATTGTAGCTTAATGCTTAAATGTAATTTCCGTGTGCTTGATGCTATGTCATTTGCCCATTCTTCATTTTTAACACTTTATCGCCATCGATGCTAACTTTCCCATTATTATTTGGGAAATTTAAATTTAAATTTTAGAATTTTAAATTTATTTGCGGTTTACTCGTTTTACTATAGATAAAAAATACACAAGAAACTATAAAACAGCGTACGTACATCAGTTGTTTTTCAAAGATTATATGCTATTAAATTACATCAAAGTTCAATGTTCCGATCAAACCTCAGTTCAGTTAATTGTCTGTCGTTAGATCAAAATACTCCTCTGTCTTTATCCCAGCACTTCTTCCATCGTCGATGTTTAACCGATAGCCGTCCCTCCCGGTACTCGTCGACACCAGAACGATCTCCACGCGTACATTTCCTCTTTCATATATTCCGACCGTACCTTCGTAGCCAGGTGGGGTCTGTTAAATACCCCGTTTTTTTGGCTGGAAGAGGTAGAAATGTAAAACATTACTGTAAGATCGTTTAAAGATATTTGTTAAACATAAAGTCGAATATATAACTGTGCTCACCTTCTTTGACGTACCGCTCAGCTAAGGCTTTTTGTTGAGCCGTCTTGTCCATAGCTTTGCTGGATAAAAATAATCTTTTTATCTTTATATTCAAAAATTCTTTTGGAACGCGGCTAATTTGGATTTGTTAGACTGCATCCCCTCTCCTTTTATATAGAGTTGCTGTTATCGAACGGAGCGTGCGGTTGTTTGATTCTGAAGGAATGAGCGATCAGCCCCATCATCTTTATCCCTTGCTACAACTGTCTTCTTCGTCTTAACCCCACTAACTTTTATATATACAACAGCTGACACAGTTCCCCTAGTGGCATTTTCAGCCTTGGCACCAACTGTTTCAGTCTTGACTGCATTTATCATCCCCCTTTCCATTAGTAGACCATTCCTATTTAAAGGATTTCTAAGAAGACCAACTGTCATTCGCCATTAAAATGAAAAAATTATCGTCTTGCTAATTGCATGCAAAATTTGAAAAAATCTGGGCGCGGGTTGTCCCTTTGACATTTTGGTAAAAGCATGCGGAATGTTGTTTTTTCATCCGGGCTACAGCTGCATGCCATTTGCTGAGGCTTATATAAGGGACTAGTCCCACAGCCGCCTAGCAACAACGAAGTGTCTCGAAGGAGGCCCTCGAATGCAAGGATGCCGCAATTATCTTCGGCAGGGCAGAAAAGTGGAACAAACACGAAAACGGACTGCGAACTCTGGCCTGGAGACCCAGTTCTACATGCCGGGAGCTGCTGCCGCTCGTTTTTCAGACCACAAAGCCGGTAGAGGTCTTTCGCGGCATCACCCGAATATAAGTTTCCTAGTTGGCCGCAAACTAAGAACCTTACATATGATTAATAGTAATTCAAACGAGGTAGAATATGCTTGGATGTTATTTACCGATCAACCATATAATTATATTTACTACTGCATTTTCAACGTTTGTATTAATAAGTAAATAAGCAAATAAGCGAGATACAAGCACGGAGAATAAGTCTGAGACACTACGGTATAACTAAGCTACTCAAATACTCCTATTAATCTAAGATATATATATATATATATATATACATAGACATATAAATTACGCATATCTACCTGGTCTGAGACCGATACGCCACTATTCATAAATCTATAGTCATGGCAGTGCTCAGTCTTACCCTCCGGTCACAGGTGTCTGCAGAAGCGGTCGTCGTGATTTAGAAACTATTAAGCAATCCAAAAGTTAATACAAGGCGTGTAAAAGAGAGTGAAAAGAGAGTGAGAAAAGGGGTAAAGTTTTTAGCATTTAACCCCTCGCTTATTTATAATAAATTTCCCCGATGAAGTCCCTGTGAAACTGTCTGCGTTATCATTTCCCACGTCTTCCAGCCACCGCGCAATTCCGGCCGATTCTCACGGTTCCCCTTTCTCGTGCGATTTCTGAAATGTCTCTGTTAAAAATGTAATTGAACCCCGCCCCACATAAAGCATACAACCCCTCTAAAGTGGAAGCAGACTTTTAGGGCGGCCTGCACTCGCCCTTTGCAATGCCGTCATCAAGCACTTGTGGCTTTTTGTAAGAGTGCAGCTGTCCACAACTGCTACACTCCACCACGCTCTGATAACAATGCAATTCCCTAATTATTGCCTAATTTAGTCCCTAATACTACTTCCTAAAATAGTCCCTAAATAGTCCCTAAGGCCTACATGCATATGAAATTGAATCCTTATATTACTCCCCCTTTTTCAAAATGTGGTCCCCACATTTTCATTTAGTAAAATATGGAGATGAAAAAATCATTGAGACTAGTATGAAAGCAAATAGCTGTAAGTATGAGCGAATGATTTTAATCTCGTAAAGCTTTTATCATTCTGGATATAGCGATGTAGCTCGTTCAATCTCACCTCAAAACCATCTGCGATCTTCGATTTATGTTGTCCGACTCAACTTGAGCTTCAGTTGTCCTCTGAGCTGTCCTCTTCAGTAGTATTCGCATTACCCTCGTTTCTTAGGAGAGAAAGTAGTTTGGTGCAGCAGATAACTATCAGCTCCCAAATAATGCGTCCCTCGCGATATTCGTCATCGTACATATCGTCAGCGAGATTGCGGAGCTCCGTCTTGTATACATCAATCGGCCGTGTCGGTGGCGGCTCTCTGAATTCTACTTCAGAAACTCCCGGTTCGTATAGTCTACGTGCTTCCGTTCGGATATCTTCCAAGATGGGTATTACCCTTTCCTTATAACCCGGCAGTAGGGGGGAGAACCTTTGAAAGAAGTGGATCCTATGGTAGATCCATGCTCGGCGCTCAAAGTCGTTCAGGATATTCATGGTTCTAGTTCTTGCGTGGATGCAAAGTGAATCTCTTACAAGCTGATTCCTCTGTTACTTCTGTCTGCGTGGCGTTGGATTTGTGCAATCTGATTTTATGCGCATCATGTGTTGTGTTGCCATTGGTTTCTTCAGAGAATGGTGGAACTGCTATTGGTGGGCCTGACAATAGTCTCTTCAACCTATTGGCGTTTACTGTTCTAGCTTCCTCGTTCTGTTCATTTTCCGGTCTTTGAATTGCAACTGTGGAATCGCCTATCACTTTCCTGACGGTAAAGGGGCCTTCACAATTTGTGTCGAATTTTCCGTCCTTCACAGGTTTTTCCAAATATACGATGTCTCCTTCAGACAATTTATGATCTTTTCTTCCTTTGTTCGCTTGCTCACTTTGTTTGAGACGCTCTTGAAGTAGAAAATGGCCTGCAACATCCCAACTCAATTTCAAGGAACTAGCTAGCTTCTTTACATAACTTGGGGCTTCGTCATAAACAGACACCTGTTCCTTTAGAACTCTTTCGGTGGGGGTCTTGTATGCATGGCCAAAAATGAGCTCATGGGGAAGTTCGAAGATTTTTATTATAGCTTATGTTCAGGGCTAAAGTCGCCGTTGGCACGTATCTTGCCCATTCCGTCTGTGTTTCATGAATATATGTGGTCAGAACATTCTTTAAAAGTTTGTTGTAAAGTTCGACTGCATTCGCATGCGGAGTGTAATAGCTTGTATAGACGATCTCACAGCCAATCATCACCATCATTTCTTTCATCTGAGCACTCGTGAAGTAGCTTCCATTGTCTGTTATTATTCTTTTTGGAATTCCGAAGGTGGCAAAGATATGACTGAACAATTTGTTTACAAGCACTTCCGTTGTTGGTTTTCGAATCGGAATTGCAAAAGCAAACTTTGAGAAGCAATCCTGCACTGTCAATATGTAATTAAATTCATGTCCTTCAACTTCTGACGTTACGAGCTTTCCAGTGATATCCATTGACATCGTATCCCAAGGCTCCCCTTCGATCTGAGCCTTGAATGGAATTTTATAATTCCCCGACCGCTTTGTACTCAAACATGTGTGACAACTTCTTACGTACTTCTGCATGTCCTGCCGCATTGAATTCCAATAGTAATGTCGCGCCATGCGCTCCAAACATTTCTGCCATCCGAGATGTCCTGATAATTTATCCTCATGATAATGTCGTAACAGTGCGAGCTGACACACTTTTGGAACAACCAATTGAACTCCAGTAATGCTTTCCCGATAAAGCGTGTTTCCTTCCATCCTGTACTGATGAATATTCTTCCTGATAAATCTATCCTCTTTCGATTTCCCATTCGGTAAGTCTCCACCCTCCATCACCTTAATCAATTTGCTCAGAGAGGAGTCTTTCCTCTGTTCTTGCTGTATCTTCTGTGTCGATGGGACAGGATGTATTAAGTTGATTTCGTCTACGTCTGCTGGTGTAAGTCGGCTTAAATAATCAGCAATTGCATGCTTCGTCGAGCTTCCAGGACAGTAAGTTATCTTCATCTGGTATTCAGAAAGAAACAGAACTGATCTCGTTACTCGTGAGTTTGTTTCCATAATACCTCTATCTTTTATTATCGTCAGCAACGGCTTGTGATCGACTTGCACCGTAAATCGAGCTCCAAAGAGTAGCCTGTGAAAGAATTTTACTGCTTAAACAACTGCCAGTAGTTCCCTCTCGGTGACTGAATACCGAGTTTCTGCCGATTGTAATGTCTTGGAATAATAGGATACAACTCTCTCTCTTCCTTCATCATCCTTTTGCGTCAAAACTGCTCCCAATGCGACATCTGATGCATCTGTTACTAGTTTATATTCTTTTCTTACGTCTGGAAAAGCTAACACGACGTCTTCTTGTAAACATCTCTTCAGACGATCAAAAGCCTCTTGACACTTTTCTGTCCAAGTGAATTTCTTTGGCTGTGATTTCTTTCGCAGAAGCTGATATAATGGAGCCGAAATCATGCTAAAATTTTTCACATGTCTGCGGTAAAATGTCGCAGCTCCCAAGAATCTTTGCAACTGTTTTTCGTTCTTGGGTGTGGGAAAGTCAATTATTTTTGTCCTTAGGCCCTGCTGCATCGCGATGCCAGATTTACTTAGCACAAAGCCTAAATACGGCACTTTGTCCTTGGCAATTGCAGACTTCTTAGCTGATACGCTCGTAGTTTCAGTCCCAAACTGCGCAGTCGCGTGAACAAATCTTTTAAAGCTTTATGCATCTCGTCGAACGTGCTCGCTGTAAGCAGTAGATCATCAACGTATCCGATAGTATTTTTGAGACCGGCAACCAACATATTTGTCACCTTTGACATATATATCTGACTAACATTTAATCCTTGTGGTAGGCGCGTAAATTGATATTGCGAACCTGTATACGTCGTGAAGGCGGTTAGATGTCGGCTATCCTCATCCAATCCAATATTAAAGAATGCATCCTTAATGTCAAAAACACAAAAATACTTCGTGTTCTGTAGTCGGCTCATCATGTCCTGGATTTTTGGAAGACTCTGAGCAGGTTGCCTGAGCATGCGATTTACTAGTCGAAAGTCAACTATAAATCTGAAGCGGCCATCTTTCCTTTTCACAAGAAGCGTTGGCGATGAAAAACAGGAGTCCGACGGTTCGATTACCTTTGCCTTGAGCAATTTAGCGATCTCATCGTCATATGCAGATTCTAGCTTCATTGGCAAAGGATAGGGTCTCCGATTGATTATTCCTTGGCCTGGTTTAACCTCCAATTTGACGCTTGGTCCTGTCCATTTCCCAATATCCGAATCATGTCCGGAAAACACGTCAGAGTATTCCAATATAAGTCTATGCAGTTCTTCTGTCTGTTGCTGATTCAAATCTTCGCCTTTTTCTATCAGATTCCATTTTTCTTCTGGGGTTAGCCTCTCCTTTTCTTCTGTACAGATATAATCGTGCTGTGCCGCTTGCTTCACCAAGTCCCTTGTTCGACCAAGCTTCGTTCCTCTAACCAGCTGAATTTCTTCTTGACGATGATTCATTATGGGAAGAACCATTTGATCATGCTCTACCTTGTGGTTCACCAAAACTGGCCACATTTCGTATCCATTTCTTTCAGCATTGAATTCATTCGGTTCGATCCATAAAGTTCCTCGATCCACTTGTGCCAAAATTTTGACTGGTACTTTCATCACACTCTGCGCAGGAATTCTAATATTCTCAAGGAGTGCCACTTCGTGTGATTCCTGTTGTTCGACTGACCCTACCATCGGGTATTCGTATTTATGGATCACTATCTTCCTGTTTCCGTAATCTATTTGGACTGGAGGAATATTCTTTAGAAGGTTTACTCCCAGTATTATGTCGTAGCTTGGATTCATTTCTTTGATGATCTGAACTTCGACCATATGCTGTTTTCCTCCTATCTCTAAGTGAATTGTACCTCTTCCTATGAACTGAAGCTGGGAATTTCCCACGCCTACTGCAATTATATCACTCCTGTTCCACGTGATTTTTAATGCGTCGGCCAATCTTTTACTGATATAGTCTTGAAATATAAATTTAATAGACTGCCATAATAATATTCATTTTTCTTTTGCTATAGTGGGACAAATATCTCATATATATATATATATATATAACTCACAGCAACCTTAGGTCCTTTTGTGTGCACGTCACTCGGTTCGGAAGTTTGAAGATTACTTGGAGCACTTTGACCGGCTATTCGGTAACGAATAATACCAGGGTGGCTAGTCCCAAGAACAGGTTGAACAGGTAATATGTAGCCTAAAGAAAGAAAATGGTTGAATAGGTTAGTCTCGAGCTTTCCTGAGTCTTCCACGACCGAACCATGCAATGCGCTCACTAAAGGGGTGGATTTGGCTCGCGCGAAATATTGCCTTACCACTTAATTTGTGGTCACCTTGTGTGGCACTCTCTGAGGTACCTCTTTAATATAAAGTTTCTGTGGCCAAAATATTAAACAAATATTTTATTGACTGGCGCTGAAAATGTGACTTCAAAAGTCAACTGGCCACTGTCCCACTAAATTAATGACATGCATGTCCAAATTATAAATAATTCAATAAGTCAATAATAAACCTAGGTGCTGTGTCAGCTTTTGCTGAATTATGCGCCAGACATAATAATTGGGCAGCTATCAAGAATATCCTGGCAAGGTCCCTCTAAATAACCTTTTAGCGTGGTCGGCAAATATAAGTTTCCTAGTTGGCCGCAAACTAAGAACCTTACATATGATTAATAGTAATTCAAACGAGGTAGAATATGCTTGGATGTTATTTACCGATCAACCATATAATTATATTTACTACTGCATTTTCAACGTTTGTATTAATAAGTAAATAAGCAAATAAGCGAGATACAAGCACGGAGAATAAGTCTGAGACACTACGGTATAACTAAGCTACTCAAATACTCCTATTAATCTATTATATATATAATCTATTTTATATATAATATATAAAATTATATATATAAAATTACGCATATCTACCTGGTCTGAGACCGATACGCCACTATTCATAAATCTATAGTCATGGCAGTGCTCAGTCTTACCCTCCGGTCACAGGTGTCTGCAGAAGCGGTCGTCGTGATTTAGAAACTATTAAGCAATCCAAAAGTTAATACAAGGCGTGTAAAAGAGAGTGAAAAGAGAGTGAGAAAAGGGGTAAAGTTTTTAGCATTTAACCCCTCGCTTATTTATAGTAAATTTCCCCGATGAAGTCCCTGTGAAACTGTCTGCGTTATCATTTCCCACGTCTTCCAGCCACCGCGCAATTCCGGCCGATTCTCACGGTTCCCCTTTCTCGTGCGATTTCTGAAATGTCTCTGTTAAAAATGTAATTGAACCCCGCCCCACATAAAGCATACAACCCCTCTAAAGTGGAAGCAGACTTTTAGGGCGGCCTGCACTCGCCCTTTGCAATGCCGTCATCAAGCACTTGTGGCTTTTTGTAAGAGTGCAGCTGTCCACAACTGCTACACTCCACCACGCTCTGATAACAATGCAATTCCCTAATTATTGCCTAATTTAGTCCCTAATACTACTTCCTAAAATAGTCCCTAAATAGTCCCTAAGGCCTACATGCATATGAAATTGAATCCTTATAATCACCATACAGAACATTAAGGTGCTGCATGACGGTGACGCGCTCTGCATCAACTGATAACTTGCCACAGAGCAGCGGTGCGGGAGGAATCACCGATACAAAAACCGATGGCAGCGAAAAAGAGACCTCCGATGCGAAAGGCGAAACACCAGAGCCGGCAGCTGTCCGAAAACGCAAAAGAACGGACTAGAAAGAACAACTCGCTAGACGTCAAGAACTTCTTAGACAGACAATTTTACGATTTGGACCGCCCTACTGCTTTTGCGGGAAGTAAGCAACAGCTATTAAGACATGTTAAAACCCAGTTTCCGTCACTAGCATCAAAACGAGCGGCAGAAATCGTTGACGAATGGGCCCGGGATACCAAAGAATATAACCTGTTTCGCAAAACTAAACGAATATTCAAAATCCGCAGAATTGGTGTACCACATATCCCTGGTTTTCAATTCCAAATCGACCTGGCTGATCTCCCTCAATACAAGTCAGAAAACAAGGGATACCGCTACATCCTCGTTTTGATCGATTGTTTCACTCGCGAAGTACGTCTGCGACCTCTACGAACAAAAACTGCTAAAGAGGTGGGCGCCGCACTTGAAAATCTGTTTCGTGAAGGCTTCCGACCTCTCTATCTTCAGGGTGACGCGGGAAAGGAGTTCCTAGGGCGTGAAACTCAAGCTGTACTAAAACGGCGGGTGTACGCTTTTTTGTTAGCCAAAGCAATTACAAGGCTGCGATCGCTGAAAGGTTAATCCGTACTCTGAAAGAGCGGCTCAGCCGTTATTTTCGGGCTCGAAACCAAGAACGCTGGTATGACATTCTACCCCAAATGGAAAGAAATTTGAACTCAAGCCCTCACCGGGCGCTGTTTGGTCAGAGTCCTCACAACACGGCGGTGGATCCGCGTCTACAAGGAATCATCGGGTTTGAGATTATAGAGCATGAAGCCTCGCAGCAGCCTCTATCAACACTAAAGGTAGGAGACTGGGTAAGAATCGCTCGACAGCGGGGTGCCTTCGAGAAGGGCTATTCGACAGTGTGGAGCAACACCGTGTTTCGGATCCGTGCTACGAATCCTCGCCGAGCAGCGTCGTATAAACTAGATAATCCGGAAGACGGAAATAGCACACTAGAGGGTTACTTCAATGAGGGAGAACTACAGAGTGTAGCAAAAGAAAATACGGAGCCGTCAGTCATCGAGCGTGTAGACGCTTACGAACAAGACTCAGACGGTCAGCGGCGGTATTTAGTGAAATGGCAAGGAGTTGAGGCCTTTAGGAATCAGTGGTTGAAAGAAGGCGAGTTGGATGAGCGAACTCGACGGCTTTTTCGGCGCGTTTATAAGTAAACTGTGAAATTGGAACATAATAACAATTAAAAATTTGATGGATCCAATATACCGATTCTATTCTGGACCCACTCAAAGCGGGGGAGGATCCTCCGCCCGAGCGATTCCGATCTACGAAGGCTATGGATTCCTTTCCAACCTCTCTAATCGAGTATTGATCCCAGTTATGCGGAGTGCGGAAAAGGATCTTTTGGCACGGGGCTTGGAATACCTATCAGGCACTAGCAACGAGACAACAAACGTTAATCGCAAACGAAAGCACACGGGAGGCGGTTACAAGATGGCGAGCGCAGCTGTTCCCACAAAACGCAGCCGAAAAAAACGTCCCCGGAAGACTATAAACAAACGGGGTAAGAAAGCTCGCACTCGTGGAAAACCGGCAAAAACCCAGCGAGGAAAGGGTCTAACCAAGAAGAAGCGACGAAGGGTGAAGAAAAAGCGGAATCGCAAGGGCGTTGCTGCTAAATCGCTGTTTAGTCTCCTGGAAAACCGAAAATGAACCAGTTGCTTGGCCCTGACAGTGTAGTACTAAAAAGCGAATTGGCCCTTTTTGATGCAGCTGCTGTACAGTACAGTGTAGTGGACAGCCAGTATACCCACATTCAGCCGCAACACGGACTCTCAAAAGGTGCCCCAATCGAGTTCGAATGATGTGTTCCTTATTACCAGTCTTTTGATAATCAAGGAACCACCACTTCTAGCTATTTAGCTAGGCAGCCCAGTTATCAACAAGGTATTACTTACCTCGACTTTCCTCAGAGATATCTCTTCTTAATTCGCGCGGTAGATTCTCGTTGATCCTTCGGCGATCGCGTAGACCAGGTTCTGTGTGTCTCCGGTTTCGGGCCCTTTGCTTCTTCTTTACTTCCGATGAAGTAACTTCCGGTCGGTAATGTAGTCAGGGCCAATCAGATTCTTCTTGTCGACAATGGGATCCCTGCGCCAAATATAGCGGTTTCTCTTAAGCCTTCTTCTTCTAGTGGTGCTTCTCTGCACTCTA
Source organism: Macrostomum lignano (assembly GCA_002269645.1). NCBI lineage: Eukaryota > Metazoa > Platyhelminthes > Macrostomidae > Macrostomum > Macrostomum lignano. Next base: position 18,040 of record NIVC01001704.1, on the reverse strand, counting down.
CTAGGTATGCTCCGGATATCGCTAGTAGGTCCTCTGCGATCTACTAGGGTAGTCCTTCGGGAGACTACGACCACAGGAGTCTCAACAGACTCAAAAGTCTCAATAGACTTAATTAAACTCAAGTCTCAAAAGACAAGAGCGAGCCGGCTCTAACAACAATAGGCGTAATTAAGAAAGGCTTACCGCAACTATCATACCAAGTCTTAGTTGACTGGTTAACTAGTATGTCGCCCTATCGACACACTCTTCGGAGCGCTCCTCTTCCGTGGGGAGAATGACTCCGGTGCCGCTCTGGGCCACTTATATTTAGTGCTTCCAGCAACAAAGGCAATTAAAACACGAACTTGGCACAGAAACGAAGCAGGCCTCCGTCAATAAAAAAGTAAAAAAAAAAATTCACTGCGAGAAGGCAAAGTGAGCCGCCAGTAGAGCGCGACGGGGGTTTAAAAACACCCCTGCCACCCAAGGGGGGGGGGCAGGCGGCGATGTACAATCAACGCGCTGGGCACTAAAGCCGGTTGGTGCACTTTCGCCGCACAAACCAGTCCATTATAGGCATTTTGTCCATGAGTCACGTGTTGCGCTGTAAGGTGAAATAAGATTGATTGTGGTTAAATATAGTAACATGACTCATGCTGTTACTATAAATAGTAACATGAATCATTCTGATGCTAAAAATAGTAACATGAATCACTATGTCGCCACATGTTGCAACATGATTCATCCGCTATAAATAGCCACATGATTCATACGCTATAAATAGCAACTTACATCATTTTCTATCTTAAGTGCGCATGCATGCACTTGCTTACTTACAGTAGTATCTATGATTTTTACTTTTTACTTTTATCGGGAGGTAGAACACTCTACACGAAGTCGTCTCCGCAGGGGATGCACTCTACCTGGATCTACAAGAGACGATTCTAAATCTGGCCATACGTGTACGAGACTCGGACGGAGTAACCGCTGATGCGACGAAGAACAACGTAGCGCTGACTAATTTGCATATCGCGAGCCTGTTCCGCGATGTACAACTAACTATTGGAGACACTGTAGTCGAAGGCGGAACCTTCATGTACCCCTACAAAGCCATGCTACTGACGCTTTTAGAATATGGATCGGATGCTCAAACCTGTGGTCTAACGCCCTGGGGTTTCTACAAAGACACAGCTGGACAAATGCATTCAGCCGGCGACGCGAACGTTGGCGCTAAACGCCGACGCGCATTGATAGCAGGGGGTCGAGAGTGCCGCTTATCGGGGCCCTTGTTCTTGGATATGTGCCGCCAGCCGCGGTTTCTGTTGTCTAAAACTCCTGTGCGAATAAAATTGATTCCGTCTTCCGCTGCCTTCGCCCTCATGGTCGGTGCGATAGGTGAAAACCCGCTAAAGAGCTACGAGATAGAGGTGCTAAAGGCCGAGCTCCGTGTACGCTACGTATCCCCCTCGCCGAGTGTACTCGCTGCGCACGCTGCGGGGTTGAAACAGCACAATGCCATCTATTCAATAAATCAGCTACAGATGAGCACGTTTACTGTTACGAGTGGTACGTCTAGCTACACACGTGAAAATCTCTTCCCAAGCGGCGTTCCGAAACTTCTACTTCTGGCCTTTGTGAGCAACAAAGCGTTCAATGGGAGTGGGGACACAAACCCGTTTAGATTCGAACATGCCAACCTGAGCAGTTTGGGGGTGTTTGTCAATGGGGAGCCGGTGCCAACAAGACCCCTCAGTAGTAGATAAAAATCGGACACGGAGGGTTTTTTTAAATACGAAAAATGTATGGTTGGTACATGGGCGAAATACATGGGAGATAGCCGAAACTTCGGCTAAATTTTCATCCCTCTCCCGATAGCAACTGGGGCGCAATTTTCCTCTCTTCCATGCAGCGCAGACCTCCAGTTTTTCTTTCCCTTGCCGCCAGAGTGGTGCAAATGATCGTAGCTAGGTCCGTGCAAAAGCAGATTTTTGCTTTTTCCTCCGTCCGTCGGCCAAAGTGCCACTGCCTTTTTTCTCGATGCCAGACTAATTTTCTGTTCTAATTACCCGCCCGTTTTTCCATGGTGCGTCGACCGGAGAGGTTTTTAAATCAGACCAACAACGGCAAAGATTTTTTCATAAACGATATTTTATTTCGCCACCGCATAAACAAGTAACGCGAGACAGACTGAAATAACAGCGTGCAAAAGCGTTTTAAAGCAGGCAATAATCCAAGGAGTTAAAAAACTGATACGTCAGAGATTACCACTTTAGGGGATTAAGAATTTTCAGCTGAAAACTGCGTAGAGCATGAAAAGCAGCGCGGAACGAAACAGAACTACGGCGATATCCGCGCAAAACAAAGTTGATAAAATGTATCAGAGGTTCTCTAGTAGCAAGTTTAAAATACAGATAAAACAAAACCCACACGCCACAATGTCCCGTGGAGGGATGCTGAACAGAAAAGCGAGTAAAACTCCAAGTGCCTCCACACTCGCGGCTCAGCCACTGCGAAAATTCAGGCATTGGTTGCAGTCCTAGTGGGTCAAAAAATTCTCCTCGTCGCCCCGCGGCCCCAATCGGACCAGGTCCAACCCAAATAGCAATCCAATGCCGGCCAGGTAGGTTACTAGTGTCTGTGCTTGCAATTAAAAAATAACTTTGAGTGTCAAGCAAGCCACCGTTTCTTGCGGGCAGTAAAGGCAGAGAGTTGCTAGAGTAGACTCCCAAAAACACGGCGTGCCGGTAGATGCGTTGCAGTTTGCGGGATACTGCGGCCAGATAAATGTTTGTCAATCCGCTCGGGACGCCGCTTTTCATTTCCAGGCGGTGCCAGGCACAACGTCACGAAACTCCGTCAGCTGCAATTGCTTATCAAAGAGCCCTCCAACAATTACATTGTAGACACTTGCAGTAGCGGTGCTAAACCGCAGTTCCAAGCGCACGCTGCCCTCTTTGTATAGCTGTGTTCCAACACCCACTCCCAGCTCACTGCAGAGATTGAACGCAAAGATGCCATATCCTCGAGCATACTCGTCCATTCTAAAGCCAATTTCTCTGCTCTGCATATACAGGCCCAGTTGCTGTAGCAACCAATTGTACTCCACCTCACCATTCTCCTTCGCCAGATTTACTTGCAGGGGGCGCGAAGGAACTGACTCTCCGTTCACAAACACAGCAATGCATGAAGCGTTTGCATGTCGAAAGTTGAACGGATTCGTATCCATGCTACCGTTGAAAGCTTTGTTGGTCACAAAAGCGACCAGCAGCAGTTTCGGCACGCCTCCGAACATATTCTCGCGCGTGTAGCTGGAGGTTCCTTGCGGAATTGTGAAGGTGCTCATTTGCAGGCTGTTCAGCGGGTAAAGCGCATTATGCTTCTTGAGTCCCTGTGCATGGGCAGCCAGAACACTAGGCGATGGCAGCACATAATGAACTCGCAGCTCTGCACGCTCAATAACCACCAAATAGTCCTTCAGCGGTTCTGCACCGACGCCGCTCCACTGAGCACAAACTTCGGATCGGAGGGAATCAACTTCAGTCGCAAGTTTGTCTTTGACAGCAAGAAACGTGGCTGACGGAACAAATCAAGGAACAACGGTCCTGAGAGACTGCAAGTTCTCCCTCCAGCAATCAACGCCACGCGCGATTTGCGTCCGACATTTGCATCCGTAGCAGAATCCATTTCTCCCGCAGTATCCTTGTAAAATCCCCAGGGCACCAATGCAGCCTTCTGAGCGATGCTTCCATACTCAAGCAGCGTCAGCAGCATACTCTTGTATGGATAGAGAAAGCTTCCGCCCTCGATAACGCTGTCTCCAATGCTAAGCTGCGCATCTTGAAACAGCGAGGCAATCGGCAGGTTGTTCAGACACACAAAGTTTTTTGCAGCATCGATGCTTTTGTTTTCCGAATCCACCACTCGAAAACTCACATTGAGCGCAGTCTCATGCAAGTCGAGATACAAATCCCCAGCCGGAGGAATTTCGAATTCAATTGGAGCACCAGCAGCGAGGCCATGCTGCGGCTGAATGTTCGTAAACTGACTCTCCAAAACACTAAACTGGACCGGAGAGGGGTCAAAAAGAGACAATTCACTCTTCAGTGCGACAACATCCGGTCCCAGCAGCTGGTTCATTCTTTATTAAACAGACTAAACAGACTCTTTGAAGCGCTTGCTTTGCCTCGTTTCTTGTGCCGCTTGCCACGAAGCTTTTTCCTGCCGGTTCTTGATTGCACACCACGACCCTTCTGCTTGCTTGTCCTTGATAGTTTTCCTCGTCCGCGCCCCGCCTTGCTTATAGTAGCTGGCATCTTGTTGGTACGCGAACGCCCATGTTTCCTTCTCTTTGGGGGAGAGGCAGCCGGTTCGTTCCCAATTACTCCATAGTCGAATCCCCCTCCTCTCTTCTTTGCCTTTCGGGATTCTTCATCGCTATCTGCAAGGTAGGTCAATCCTCGTCGCAGCAGATCTTTGCCAGTATTGCGCAGAACAGGGTAAAACAAACGATTCGCAAGGCTTGACAAGAATCCGTAGCCCTCGTATACGGGAATTGAGCGCGAAGAGGAACTTCCGCGTCCACCCACCTGTTCATGGTTCGGGCCCGCGTAGAAACGAAACACGGGATCCATTTGAATACAGGCATACATTTAGCAAGTTCATGCTTACATTTACTTATAGACACGTTTGAACAGTTTCTGGGTCTCTTCGTCCAGCTCTTGTTTCTTCAGCCACTGCGCCCGATATTCTGGTAGATTTCTCCATTTTACAAAATAGCGTCGATTCCCGCCCGGCAGCTTCTCCACTCGAAGAACTTTCTCTATTTCATTCACGTCGTTTTCAGGTCCCTCAACTTGCTGAAGCTCTGCCTCATTAAAAAATCCCTTGAGCGGTTCGAAGTCATCTTCTGGATCCTCGAGCACATACATGGGCGGGGTTCCTTCGCGGACTCGTCCTATTCGATAGACAGCATTGCTCCAAACAGTCGAGTAACCCTTTTCAAACGTTCCTCTGCGTCGCGCGATTCGAACCCAATCGCCAGGCACATAACGAGGCGAAGTCGGTATTGCACCAAACATCTGATCCCACAGAATTCCCTGCAGATGGGGATCTGCTTGCACCACTTGTGGCGTTAGGCCATACAATGAACGGTTCGCACTTTGGTTTAGATTTTTTTCCATCTTTGGTAAAATGTCATACCACTGTGGCAAGTTAATTGACCTGAAATAGCGCGACAACCGCTCCTTCAGAGTTCGAATGATTCGTTCAGCCATTGCGGCCTTGTATGTGCTTTGGCTTACAAAAAAGTGAACTCCCTCTTCACGCAGCATCGTTTGTGTTGCACGTCCTAAAAACTCCATCCCAGCATCCCCCTGCAAATACTTTGGTTTGAAACCGGTGTTGAAAATCGCACGCAACACTTGACTAACTTCTGTGGGCTTTTTTGTGTACAGCGGTCGAAGACGAACAACTCGTGTTAGACAATCAATCAAAACGAGAACAAAGCGATAACCTTTATTGATGTCCTTGTACTGCTGCAAGTCAGCAAGGTCAATTTGAAATTGAAATTTTGCTGTTGGAGGCACGCTAATCCGGGGCGTGGGAAATCGCAGGCGCGCCTTGCGAAATAAGTTATATTCGCGTGTTCCCCGCGCCCATTTGTCTACAAACTTTTTTGCAGCAGCAAAGGTAAGTCCTGCGAATTTCTTTCGTACAGCGCGAACCAGCTCCGCCTTGTTCCCTCCAAATGAAGTTGGATTTTCCAAGTCAAAAAAATTCTCGCTCAGAAATTTCCACGCGTCTTGTTCATTTGCAGCCGCGTCGTTCAAACTAGTTCGCGCCCGCAACCGCTGTTTCGTCCTCTGCTCCGACATTCTCGAACGAAATGGTGTTGCTCTGCTTAGTGCAGCATTTGATATTTGTCCGCAGGTTTACTGTCACATTGTCTACTTCATCTTGAATCAATTCACCGCAAAGCGATCCATGGAAGCAAACGCGAAAGATTTCCACCAGAAAACGAAAAAATCGCTGGCCCAAAGAAGCCATAACATACACACGCAAATGTTTTATATTTATCTCGAATAAAAACAAGTTTGCATATAGATTAACCAAACCACCAGCATTGCATACTCAATTTAGAGTTTCATAGTTTTCAAGCATTTCCATATCAACGCCTTTTCTCTCGCCATGTGGCATTTCAGCAGAACTGTCGGCCTCCTTGTCTCCAAGATTTGGTCCGCCATTTTGCAAATCTCCACGAAGATGCTTCCCAATCATGCTGGGATCTAAATTCCTCTTTTGCAGATATTCTATAAAATTTGATAGTCCACTCGGTGGCCGCTCTACGTGGCGCTTAAGCGGCTTGTCTCGCACAACATATTCCATTAGATTTTTAACCTCATCTTGAGTAAGTTCAGATGGTAGTGCAGCCTCCTCGCTCTCTTCAAACACCTTGTCTGCAAGGCGTTTATATCGGGCCCTCAAAGCTTTCGGAATGCTTGTTTCTTCAACAGTAATGAAGCTTCCAGCAGATTCCTTTTTAACTTTGCTCGGAGGCGCAGGTGGTAAAGGCTGAAAATAATCTCGACGCGCGTGAAGAAGCCGACTTTCCAACTGTGAGCGCTGCAGGTGTGCGCTTGTATTGGGCGGGTGCTGAGTAGAAGCAGCAGCCGCATCAAGTTCATCTAACCGTTGTCGCATCCCAACCAGATTTTTGCCTAGTGCCTCGCGTGGCCCGTCCAAAACGCTAGTTCGAGGTTCCTCGTGCTCCGGCAGAGAGGTATTGGCTTCATTTGTAGGGGGAGTTTTTTTATCACACATCATATTGTATGTTGCCTCGGGAAGTAGAACCATCCGCTGAAGCCCGTCGTGCCGACTCATTTCTTGTTTTGAATATTCCGCACAAGAGTTGCTGCTCCAGCTGCTGTGCCCGCAATTCCGGACGTAATTCCTAGCGCTGTTCCAATGGCAGGCAAGGCCGAGGTGATGCCAGCAATGATGGGCGCCAGGAAAGGAAGGAAGCCTCCGTTTTGAACAATAATTTTCTTCCTTTCAACTAGACTCTTTCCACCGTTCAGCAGCTTGCGTATCACAGGCGCGTGTTTTTGCAATCGGCGCTGATCGCAGGCTTTTATCGGCACGCGCCGCTTGACAATATTCAGCAACAGTTCAAGTAGACAGCGGACTTCCGTCAGAGTCAAGCTTTGCAGAAATTGGCGGCGTTGGTGCTTATCTTTCAAGCGGGCCGCACTCTGCAATAAAATGGCACACTTAGAAAGCGAGCAGAGGCTCTTCCTAGCTTTTTCTGTTAATAAAGGCATTTAAATTATTGGTCAAATCATACTCAACACCCCAAAGTTTGCTTATAAATTAGTCACCTAGTCAATTCTAGGACGAAAATGGAGCACCGCCACAGTATGCGAGCCCGGTTGAAATTGTATTCCTTTGCCACGCTGATCAGTCAGTCGAATTGAAATCTCGCTGATGCCCTGACGATTCACTCCAACATAGTAAGGATTTGTCAAGGAACTATGTTCATGCGTTACTTCGTGTCCCTTCCGCTGCAAATCCACGACGCGCAACAGTGGAACAGATGTGCTTCCAACGGGCTGATAGTCGATGATGTCAGTGTAGCAATGCATATACTGCTTGCTATTGTCGTCCCCAGCACCGGACGGCTCACCAGGCAAATATTGTATGGTAAATGTCCACGGGTGCACAAGCTTCCAAACATTTTTTTTCAGAGCGTCGTCCACTGAACCACTTTGTAGAGATTTCATGCGTTCTCCATCGCCCAAAAATTTCACAGCATGATATGGGTCCAGAACAAAATTAAAAATCATAGTATACTTATCGTTCAATCTATCCATCTTCGCTGAAACCTCTTCCAAAGTCCGTAGAGAAGCCTCACTCCATTCACCTTCTTCATTGCCTATCCCCGCTCGAACCACAACCCACTCGTCTAGGGCAAATGTACTGAGAAACGTCATTGGAATTTCCACATGAACCGATCGGCTACCACCGTTTCGCAGGAACCACTGATATGTGATTTTTGCTCCCGAGCCCGCCTCCGCTTGCCTCCACAAAAGATATGCCTCCAAGTTTGCTTGGGACCACAACTTCACAAATCGAGGTGCTGTTGAAGAAAAATACGTTTGCACGTCTCTTTGATAGTAGACAATTTCCTTTTTATCTAACGAAGAGTCCTTTGCAGCCGAAGCAGGAAACCCTCCGCAGATTAGCTCAACCAGTGCTACTTCATAGCGCGTTCCAACATTCAGTGGATCCTTTAGCCGGACTCGAAACTCGCTGGGTGAATTATCTGCATAACTCTTGTCATTCGAAGGCAAAAACACATAAAAACTCATTTTCAAAATTTCTACAAAGGAGCAAAGTGCAATCTATGGATTGCTTATAAAATCAAGTGAAACAGAGTTGCTTTTACCAGAGGTGTACGCAAGCTGTTTGTCACCCGGGAAAATACCAGTACGAAGCCTTAAAAAGTCGGGAGTTTCTTGTCGCAGATCAATAAACAGGTATGAATAGGGCCTATTGTCAGTTGCGTTTTCATAGACACGAACTAGAAAGTTGCTCCTCTTTGGAAACATTTGCTTCCCTAGGCTTTGAACAACCGTTCGATCGCGAATATTTCGGGTCAGGCAGATGTAGCTAGCAGAGAGGCTTCGCGAGCGCGCTTCAGCATCAGAACGATGAAAGAGATTCTGACATAAATAGAGACAAGTTAGTGGTGTGTGGTGGGCATATTTTGTAAAAATTGCTGTAAATTCGGGGGACTTGGCCATTTCACTCTGGAGATCATCGACAACCAGCAAATCGTGTGGGCGAAGTTGAGAGATAAGCTCGAGCGGAAATCCTCGAATCAAATTATGCTGCCCGCTCCCGCCCTCCTCCCAGCTTGAACGAATGCGGTGCTGTTCACCAGGACTCAGGTCCGTGCCATGACACCACACGAGACGCGTTGGCGCTTGCTTAAATAACAAATTTCGTTCGCGCAGCAAACGCAGCGCCCATTCAGTTTTGCCAGAGTTTGATGGTCCGGCCAAGATGATTGAGGAATCGTGTGCCAACTGCAGATTGAAAGTTTCCATTTGTGTTCAGGCTGCCAATCGCTGCTTAGCGTGCATCACCTTAGCCACGAATTTTGAAGCAAGGCGTTCTCCCCACCCAGTATTCGGATCGCTTATAATCTCTCTAGCTCCGGCTTCTAACAACCGATCAGCTTCCAGACGAGAGTTTGTGTCCGAGCTCTTTTCGTATGCAACATCATGTAGTAGGCAAAGATCATCCAACCGGTTTTTCCCTCGCTGTCCTTCCGCAAGCCGTTTTCGCAACCGCGTGCCCCTTAATTAAGAGCGAATTTAATACTTCCTAGTTAGAACAGTGTCAAACTAAATCATGAAAAAGTTTGGCTCACTTACGGTCCACAAAAATTGTAACCAGGGAGGTGGACCTCAAATGGTAGGTGATTGATTAACCAGTTTACAATCCCAGATCCTCTCTGAACACGTTTGCTAGAGCGCGATTTCCGATTCGGGACAGATTTCCTCTTTTGCTTGCAGACACCTTTTCTGCGTTTTGATGCGTACATTTTGTTGCTTAAATAGTAAAGACTTGAAAACCAATAGCAAATAATTTAGTTTAGCTTATATGCGTTAAGGATTCAGATACAGATATATTTGTTCCTTGCAATTTTGGAGCATAACTTATAGTCTTTATATGCATGCAGAATTGTTTATTCTTGAATAAAAGATAGCTTATATGCGTTAAGGATTCAGATACAGATATATTTGTTCCTTGCAATTTTGGAGCATAACTTATAGTCTTTATATGCATGCAGAATTGTTTATTCTTGAAAAAAAGAATGAACTGCAGTAATTTCCAGATACTACCGCTCTTGCGCGCAATTTAAACCTGCAATCTTTACATCCCCGTGCTGCCAAAGCCTGAATCGCCCCGCTGCTTGCAAGCTTCTTGTTGAACGATTGCGTCCGCCAGATTCTTCATCTTCTCTTCTTCATCAACCTTGGCGGTCTCCGCAACTGACGATGCTGACGCTGACAACTGACGCTGGTTGTCCAGCGCTTCACGCTTCTTCCCGCGAGCGATAGTGTAGTTCTCTACCTTGACCGGAGCGATTTCCGCCTTCTCCAGAACCAGCTGCGCAATCCTTTCGCCGATGCGAACATGATAGTCTCGTATGCCGTGGTTGAAGAGAATCACCGTAATTCGTCCGCAGTAGTCTGGGTCAATTACTCCGCCGCCCACCGTGATTCCGTGAAACGCTGACAGACCAGAGCGCCCAGCGATTCTTCCATAGGTGCCAGCCGGTACTCGGACTGAAATCCCAATATCAAAAATCGCTCGTCCCTGCGCAGGGACGGTCTTGGTCTCGGCTGCAGTCAGATCATACCCGATAGAGCCCTCTGTCTGTCTGGCCGGAACCGCAGCATGATTGCTGAGAAGGCGGACAATTAGATTTTTCTCGATCGGTGGTGAGCCTGCGAGGTATTGTTGACACCAATCGGGATTTAGGCGTAGCGGAACTGGCGCTGCGTCTTTACAGCTGCTAGTGTCACTTGGATTTAGAGATTCTTGCTGCTGGCGCTGCATTGTACTGGCTGAAACATTGAAAATAAATTTTTTGTTTGCATTCTCGGGAGTGGGAGTTGGTGGCGGGACTGGGAAATTGCACAAACCACTCGTTTGTGTATATGGCGAAATGAACAGTTTCGATAATTGGCTTTTCCTACTTCTTAAACTCGGTTGGCTAGGCGAAGAGGACGACTGCATTTTTCGGACAAAAGTTAAACTAAAGTCTCAACATCTGGGCTTATATACTCTTGCAAAAGAAGGAGCGAAAAACCAATCACGTTCGTTAGTCATTCAATACACATTTATTCTAGAGCGCTGTGTCAGCCAACGAAAATGAGTGAACCTCAAGAGATAGGACACCATGCTAAAATGATGACTAGTCTACACACGATGCCTGGCATATATGGTGTTAATGTACAAAGCAAAAGTCAATTTTCATCCATCGAATAGTCCTCCTTTTCCGAATCGATTGTTGCCTGAAATTAAAAAAACGAAAAAATATTAAGCTAAAGATGCTACTGTATCATCTAGATGCTAAACAGTATCAAGAAAGTAATTCTTGCCTGCGTTTCGCATGCTGCTCGCAGCCGCCAATGTCCGAATGGTTGAGAAGCAAGGAGGGTTGTCCAAGCGCGCTTTGTATCAAAAAATCCGAGCGCGAGCTTCTTCTGTTCCATGAGAAAAACAACTTTCTTCTTAGAAGCAATTCGAGCGAAGCTTGCATACATCACTCTTCTCTTCTCCAAGACCGAGAGGTAGGCCGTGTGCTTGAACGTGCGAGCCACTTGCTTGCTCACGCCTTTGCATCGAGAGAGTTGCCGAATCGTATCGGTAACGTAGAGAAAAGAGTAGTTCTTTGGTCGTAAAAATACCAACTCGATTGGAACCGCTCCAGCAAATTCGTCTTTCCATGCAAGCAGCCGACCCTTGTGTTGGGTAGAATAAAGGGCATGATCCGGCGGATAGTTGCTGGTATCAAGTAGTCCTTGAGCGATCAGGTCCTTGAACAATGAATTATAGGGCGTGTCACCAGGTCTGCGCATCACCAGTGCCATCATCAGACTGTCGGTGTCGCCTGCCAGAACGCGTGCACATGAAAGCGAATGATGAGCCTGAACATGGTTGTAATAAAAATTGTAAACCATAGTTTTGGCAATGTCCAGAATTGACGCGCCAATGATAATTGGCTTGTTAAGCAAAACTTGACGAGGAGATAGACTAACTCCCGCCAAATTCTCGTTGTAAATGATAACATCTAGGAAGCTTTCCATGCTGACATAGGACTCCAGCTTTGCAGCGTCGGTGCACATCTTGAAGCACAATCGGTCACGAACACGTTGCAGAAACTTGCCAAACAAAGCATTGTTGAGTAGCTTGAACAGATCACGTTCAAATTCCGTCTTGGCTTCTATTCGTCGGCTAATGTTGCGCTCAATGTAAGAGCGTAATATTGGCTTCTCGGTGAAACAGATGACGCGATAGACCCTTGTGACTCGCATCCCCAACTCGAGGTAAAGTCGCAATGCACGGTGGTGCAACACATATTCGCGCTTGTGCTCGACAGAACCGATGAGCTTGCGCGCAGGGCTCTTGAATGCCTTCACGTCTTGGTAACAGCTGGCAGAGGCATATCGCTCGGGGTTCAGTTGTCGTTGAAGTGCTGTCCAATCTTGCCGCATTTGATCCGTCAGCCGATCTTCTCTCACAATCTCGTGCCCAATCGCCAGTGGGAGGTCAGCAGTGCTATCGTGTAGAAACTCGGGATAATGCAGATCGACTGTGAAATAAGCTCCTCGCTCCTCAGAACAAAACTTCGTCAGCCAGTCTAGCATTTGACTCTTCACTTGCGGATTTTCGAGGTAATAGCCTGCGCCGGGGGTGTTATCGCATGGTATGCGATTCACATCTCGAGCAGAAAGCCAACGAAAGTTCTTGTATGGTAGAGGTTGTACCATGCAACTAGAATAGAGCGAGTTTGCATCCAAGTAAACCAAAAAGGTGTTTTCTGGTGCATTTGCCCTCAGGCTCGCAAAGTTGCCCTCGTCCCTGTCCAAATCTTGACGAATGAGCGAAACCAACGAGTTATTTGCTGTGGTTACGTGACGTGTCCCAAAGCTGAAACCGCCGCGCACAGAGCTCTCAATTTCAGCATACATGGCTGTATCAGTGAAGAGTTGAATTGGCTCTGCAAGTTGAAGCAAGCACGCCGCCAGGCTGTACATTGGAGAGCCAAGAAAATGAGCGGGATCAATTTGATACTCTTTGATTGCATTATTTCTGAAATTTTCAAACACGTCGCAGAGCAAAAGCACATCCAATCGCAGGTAGGCAGTAGTGTAGTCACGCAGAGTGTGGCAGCCGAATTCCTCCCAGCTGGCCTTGGCTCGAGCGTAGTCGGCGTCAGAGCAATGCTGCATTGTTAGTCTATTGAAAAACCTCTCCTTTGCTGGCAGAGATTTTACGCTGTCCAATTTGTCCATTCGATCAAGGAACGAATAGGGAAAAACTCCCTTCTGCTGCAACGTCTCCGGTCGTAGTCTCGGGTATTGCTCCAATAGTTTGCTTGTGTGCACCAGCTGAGAAGGGAGCAGGCGTTCAGCTAGACTTGCTAGGCTAGTTGGTAAATACGCAAAAGTGTCCTTGAAGCAGATTTCAAACCAAACGTGGTGCTGCCCATCAGCAGCAGGCAGCTTGAACTTGATAGAGAACGTTTTGAATCGCTCGCGATTTTCAGGCAAAACATAAAGTTTAACTTCTTCACCGGAAAAGGTTTCGTAAACTTGGCGAACAATAAACTTGCCATCATATGCCGACAGGTTGTGAAAATAGACCAACAGCCGGTGGCGATTCAAGCTCAATTTGCGATTGCAGCTGACACACAAAACTCCCCTAGGCAGGCCAGTAAGATGATCGTGATCCAGGACTTGGCGTTCATCAAGCTCAAAAACGCGATTACATAGCTGACAATGCTTGTGGCGCCGCTTCTCGACACGGTCCGTCAGATGAAGATATTTTTTAAGCAAAGGAACATATGTTTCATCCTTGGCGTGTCGGTAGATCTCGCTTGCTAGCTGGCGGAGCTTGATCAAAAACAGCCCAATGCAATCATCTCCACCGTTGGGCCGCGAATAGATAACCGAACAGGCGGACCTTTCGCCATATAGTGAAGGCAGCCGGCTTTCAACTCCGGGACAGGCCACCACCCGATAACCGATGCAAAGCGGTTTGTGGATCTCGCGAATCTTTTGAGAGGCTCCCACATGTGGAGCGCTGGCGTCCGGCGGTGCACATAGGCATTCCATGTCGGCATAAACTACGTACAGCGCCGGCAGCCTTGCAGCATGTTCGGTAAACTCAAGACTAGCATTCTCCGGCAGAGGCATCTTCTCAATTGGCGGCCTGCGCACCTCCCGTATTTGTGGCAGCGGCTCGGACATCCAGCGGAGCGAGGACTGGCTCTCGCACCCTCCGATGCATTGGTGCTCGTTCAGAATGAAGTCCCATGATATTTTTTCCGAAAACGGAGCCAGGCAAGTTGGGCAGACACGCCGTCGTTTGCCTCGGCAGCTTAGAAGTGAGTTCAAATTACGAACAGGCATGTAGTGGCCCAGCTTGAATTTGCCATATGGTGGGATGAACAAACAGTTTGCCATGAAGCGGGCTGTCTCCGGGGAACAGTGGCGCGAAAAGTAATGCACGGCAGTCTTTGCTTCGTAATCCCAAACGAATACACGCAAACTTAACCCTGGATTTTTGTTCAAAAATTTAATATATGAGCATTTGGCATGTCTCGCTGATCCGACTTGTAATTTAGTTCCAAAATCCAATTCTCGCAAATGTTCTGTATAGCTGCTCTTCAAATGAGGACGCTTCACTTGGGCATAAAAGATGCTTGCTACGATTGCATACTTGAAGCAGTTAGGCTGCCGATTATTGTTTGGCTTCAAAAATATTACGGCTCCTCTCTTGCATCCAACCGACAACGGGACTTTAAATGTTCTGGCCTCGCCGCCGCCGCCGCCGCCGCCGCCGCCGCCGCTACCACCGCCCAGCTGTTGCTCTGCCGCTGTGGAATTCCTACTGCCCGGGTTGTAGCTTGGCCGAGAACGAGACTTCCTATAGGGGCATAGCATCAGGTCAAGCTGTTCAATGCTGTCATACTTCCAACCACTGCCACGTTTCTGGAAGCTGTCAATTTTGCTTGTCACTTCGGTGATTGCACGCATAAACCAGTCGTTGAAACTCTCCTCAGACAGTTCGCCAGTACCGGTGCCCTCTTTATCCAGTGAAATTGTAACCATGTGACTGTTGAAATATGCAGAGATTATTTCAGTTGCTGGTGAATTTAAAGCGCCTGTTGAGAGATCGGGGTGTTGCCGCAAATCCGCCAGCATCCGAAACAGCTTCACCTTGACATGCAGACATGTTCTCAACATCAGTCCTTTTTGTAAAGTCATATTGAAAAGCCAATAGATTGGGGCGCGCAGCTGGTTCAGCTTGTCGGCAGGTAGAAGGTCGTCGGTGGTGGCGGATGTTTGCGATGGAGATTCAGCGGAATTAGGAACAAACTGCAGAAAGTTGGCTCGCCCCTGATGCGCACTTTCTTCCAGGTGAACAGACCAACCGTCTGGTGGGTGCGCCTGAAGCTCCTCGAATGGCCCCTCCAACAGTCGATCTGGCGCAAAGCATTCTCCATGCGAGTGAGCATGCAGCGCAGCCACATTGCGGAAGGTCTTTCGACAAACCAGGCAGCGAGCTCTTGGCTGGAATAACAATTTTTTTTTCTTTAAAAAACGTGCTTTTATCATGGTTAATATTAAACAAATAATGCAAGAATTTTGATGATTTTTAGGACTAAAATGCAGTATGGAATTAAAAAAGAACGAACGCGCTTTGATGGCATGGCCAACAAGTAGGGAATTCCCAACTTGTTCCTTGATGCTGGTCAAGGAATAATCGAATAATCAAGGGCCAACTGTTTTATTAAATCACATTTCAGATTGTCTTCATGTAGCAATTAAGGCGAGTCAAAACGCGAGTCACTCAGCCAGAAGGATTAATAATCTTGCAAACTGTGTCCACAACATCCTCAAGAGTAGTCTCTGGCAGCACTCGGATCTTGTGCACAGTTTTGAAAAGAGCAAACTGTGCATGCAGCTCCTCCCGTAGTTGTTCAAGATAACTCAGTGTAATGTGCTGCTCCCCACCTCGGTTTCGCTGTTGAATGCGCTCCAGTGCAAGCTCGGGTGTGATGTCCAGATAGATTAGTGTGGCATCAGATTGAAAGCAGTTGGTAAACATTTCATACAACCGAATCATCAGATTCAGTTCAAAGTTAGTCAACCGATCCTGTTTGTACAACAGATTTGAAAAGGCAATTCCGGATCGTAGGTGTCGGTCCATCACTATCAGATCAATCGGCTGGCGGCCCTCCTTCACCTCGTTTGTCGCAAATTGAACTGCGGCCATGTCGCGTCCCATCAGCTCTTGGTACACCAACGTTTGAAAAGCAAATGCTGACAGTTCACCAGAATAAAACTTCTCCAGGGCGCCGCAAAAAGGACCCTCGCTGCGGCAAAAATTTGCACCGGCAGAAAATGAGCACGCTTCCTCCAGTTGTCTAGTCTTGATCGTAGTGCCAAATTATGCAGTACGGTGGATTTGCCCGCTCCCAACAGTCCTTCAAGGATGAAGACGCTCGGTGCAAAAACGATATTTGCCATTTCAGATTACTAGTTGTTGGATATAGGATCGATTGACTGCAAGATATTATGCGTTGAATTAGGAATCGAAAGCTTTAAGTATGTTTCAATACATGATAAAATAGAGGAGAGTTCTTGGGCATTTGCTGGGCCCATTATGACCAGCTTTTTTGAACAAAACAAATTTGCAAACAAACGTTTATTCCAGCTGCAGCGCAATCGCACGGCTTGAGGAAAAGTTTCTGCATCGTAGCTCACAGTGAAACCAATGAAACATCCAATTCTTAATTTTAGCATAAAAAATCTGTCTGTTGCGCTATAAAATTCATATTCACCAACATATGTTGAGGTTTGAATACGTATTGAATTAAAATCCAGCTTAAAAACAGAATTGTGAATTGCCAGGAGTGTGGATATTAATTTGAGATTTGATGCACATCGAAAAATTGTAATTTTTCCACCAGGATAGATTTGCATAGTATAGCCAGCACTCGTAGCAACTCTCAGCATAGAGGGTCGTCCAAAATAGAGTTTGCAATTGAATCCGCTTTTTAGCAGTTTTAGCTGAAGCTGAAATAAATCTAGTCCATCGGAACCGCTCAAATCCAGTTGTGCGCTCCCGACACTCTGAACAATTCTCTGAAAATTTCAAACCAGAAATAAGTCTGAATAAGTCGTGGTAAGACAAAGAACTTGGTCATCAGTTTATTATAATAATAATAAGTCGGGTAGTTAGCAAAAGCGCTATTGCAGTCAGGCTAAATGTCTCGCGGATAGCAGTAGGTAGGCAGGCGAATTGCTAAAGATAAGCACTAAGGCGAGTAAACCAGCCTTGCAGTCTAAAAGCCAAGCAGCAGATTGACGAGAAGAAAAGCGATGTAAACGACGTAGAGCATCTAATGAAAATAACAATTTGCGTTTAAAAGGATAGGCTAGAAAACCCGAGCTATATGCTTTAAAACATGTGAGGAAGTTGAATCCAAGGCGAGCCGATCTATTTAAATGTTTACGAATATTCAGGTGCTCGTCCTTGCTACTAAAAATTTGCCAGAAATAGTTAAAGTTTATGATAGTGCGAGACGTCAGACATGCTGAAAAAGTCCCTCGCAGCAATGACACCAGTTGGAGCTTAAGCGAACAGACTGCAATCGAATCGGAGGATCTGTTGCTCGAGGCTTCAGCTCCAGCTAGCTGCTTGGCGTACGAGAGATCCTTAGAGGCGACTCGCTTTCCGGCTGAACCGTAGGCGAACTTACGAGCTTCTTGACTGCCGGTACTTCAGCCCAGTCGGGATCGCTTGCTGTCCACCTTTGCAAGCAGGCTGGTTCTTAGGAGCGCTCGCGGCAGGCCTTGGACGTTTCGAATTCTTGCTTGGTGCGGCGGGTGGTGATGAGGTTCTCCTCTTCTTCTTCGGCGTGGTGCTGCTCTCACTTCGATTCTTGCCGGTGGCAGTGAGAAGACTTGGAGTAGGCAAACTTGAAATTTCTCCTCGTTGCTATGTTCATGCACAATCCGATACTCGGACAGAGGTCCCTGCAGGTTCTATCAGGCCGGTAGTGTTTCATCAGACAGCCACACCAGAGATCGATGCAGGCGGCAAGTCGCCAGGCTGGCGCCCCTTCGGAAGGTAGAGCGAAGTGATTTGCACCGTGATCTGGTAGAGTCCGCTTCGCTCGCTGAAGTCTCGGGCGAAACCTCTTGGATTGTGCGGCTGCCTCGTTGGTGGAGAATGTTGTGCATGGATAGTT